>JAOTQR010064137.1:0-13710 GCA_025774065.1 Solanum ossicruentum | reverse complement strand
ATTTAAAAGGTTAATTATTTGACTGCCAAATTCAACTTAGTCAACTAAGAGGCTATGGGGTGGGTAACATTTACAGAGTAAATGATTTGATCGGCAAATTCAATTTAGATTAGTCAACTGAGAGGGAGGGAGTAATACTTTGTTCATTTACTCAATTTTCTAACGCATGTATCTATTTATTATATTAATTTAATATTATATTATTGTAATTGGTAAAAGAATTTTAAACGGATGATTTATATATCCTATAAAATGATATTCTCCGCCATTGTGAAGGACACACAAAAGAAAATAAAGTAATATTTTCTACATTCTACTCTCAATATTATTTGTCTTCACCTTTTGTTTAGTATTCTTATACCTTCTCTATTTTATAACACAAGTTATATATTTGACTACTGCAGGATTATTAACAGTACCTCTTTTAGAGATTGTTAATAAATTTCAAAATTCATTTTGCCGTCTAGTAGCAACGACTGTCTTTTTGATTGGTACCACAGTTGCCCTTTGGTTGGTCATTGGTGCAACATTACCTATTGATAAATTTCAAATTCAATTTACTATTTACTTCATGACCGTGATGGTGTTAATGTTATGGCACGAATACTGACTTTTATTAAGTCACGGACGTGCTTTAGATGGACTTGCCATTTCAAAAACTCTTTGTTACATTTAATATGCCCTTGATCAATCATAGGCTTGATGTGATATGACTTAGCCTACAACACATGCCCTTGATGGCGAGCATATGCAATGCTTCTAACTTGATCCAACGTTAAATTCTCATGAGCTCGATAGCCAACTAACCTGTGATAAAGTTTTCCCTTTTCGTCTCACAAACACGATTTGTAGTGGCCTCAAATCCTAATGGAGATAATGCAATAATGAACATATCTCACTAAAGGCGTTGCCAATTGTCACCTTTGTATACATGTTCTAAAACTCATTAGCGGTTTGAATATATATATATATATAGATAGGTAAATAAGATGCTAAAGACTATAGTTTGATTGAATAATTGAAAGATAAAATTTTGAGAACCAAAATGATAGTTTGCTAATTAAAATTTTGATCCTACTCAAAACCCCAATCACTTATATAGGAAATTGCATTTTGCAAAAATAATAAATAGGAGTTCTTCTAGTTTATATGCCTCAACTCAACTATTTATATTTTCCAGCAATATAGATATTTAAAATAAGGGCATATAAGTCATTAGCCCTTCTTTTCATTATTTTTTTAGGTCACAATAATTTTTTCTTAAAAAAAGTAAACACGTGGGCAAAAGCCCAAATCAACAAAGCAGCAGCAGCGTTGCATCTAAAAGAAAAATGAAGGAGAGAGAACGAATCTTTTTGAGGAAAACCTGGAGAGAGGAAAAAAAAAAAAAGAGAGGCCGAAGCAACGCAACAACTATAGAATTGCTATCCAAACGCGATCGTAGGTTCACAAAAAAAAAAAACGAAAAGTGTTGTTGACAATTTACAGAGAAGAATCAACCTAAATAGACAAACCTTAACGTATTATTCTATCTCTTCGATATAGATATATGCATGTTATTTGGAAATCAATCAACAAGAATTAGTTTAGTATGATGAGTTATAACTGCAGAATATTCAACAACAACAATAACATACTCAGTGTGATCTTACAAATAGGGAGTGGGGAAGGTAAAATATACGCAGACCTTACCACTACCTCATAGAGATAGAGAAACTGTTTTCGAGAAACCCTTGTCTCAAGAATCAAACCTCATAAGTAGAAAATACTAGATATGATAAAAATAGACAGAACTGAAAAAGGACAAATGACTAATAATAAAAGCAGCGATATTATGTGAATACAAAGTAAAAGTAAAAAAATTTAACCAAAAAATGAATACAAAGTAAAAGTAAAAAAATTTAACCAAAAAAGTAACAAATATAATACTGATAATGACAACATAAGATAAAATCAACTACTCCTACTAGCTTACTATATCACTAGGTCAAACATCATTCTACCTTCGCTAACCTATTAGCCCACTATCCTAATATGCAACATTCACTTCTTTCTGTGTAAAGTCATGTCCTCGGTGAGATGAAGTTTTGCCATATCTTATCTGATCACCTCCCCCCTCCCAATACTTCTTCGGTCTGCCTCTACCCCTACGAGCAATACCTAAGTTCAACCTTTCACACTTCCTAACAGGGGCATCGATACTTCTTCTCTGCATATGTCCAAACCAACGCAGTCTCGCTTCCCTCATCTTGTCGGTCACAGGAGACACCTCCAACTTCTCCTGAATAGTCTCATTCCTACCCTTATTGCTCCTAGTATATCCACATATACATCTTAACATCCTCATCTCCACGACTTGTATTTTCTGAACATGTGAGTTCTTGATTGACCAACATTCTACCCAATACAGTCAGACAGTCTAACCACCATTCTGTAAAACTTACCTTTAAGTTCAGGTGGTATCTTCTTATCACACAGAACTCCGGAGGCAAGCCTCCATTTTGTTGATGGAGCCACAATAAGGTATGTTACATCATCGTCAATATCACCGCTATGGATAATGGACCCAAGATATTTAAAGCTTTCTCTTTTGGGAATGAATTGAGTCTCAAGGCTTATATCAAAGTCTGCTTCCTCCCTTACAACACTAAATTTACACTATAAGTACTCTATTTTGGTCCTGCTTAGTTTAAACCCTTTAGATTCCAATCTAGGAAAGTTGTACAGATAATCCACTCAACAAAAATGTTTGAGTAACTAGAGAACCTGGAATTGGGTATTTTGAAAGAAATTCTTTATAATTTAGTCTAAACAATGAGATTAATATGGGACTGATATAATGTGATTATAGATTGATTGAATCATGTTGTGCGAGTTTCTCAAGTGATTATTTTGGTATTTCAATCTGAGTACTGTGAGTAATCTTACCACATTTTGTGTTTTATAAGTTTCATGATTTTTACATGATTTATAAAGTGAATTATTACTGAATGATTTGAAATTGCATATGGGATGTCTTTTTACTTGATTTGATATCGAAATAGTTATTTGTATTTTATAAGACATATTGATAATTGAGATGATTACTATTATTGAAAGGATTTGACATTTACTTGAGATTTAAGTACTTTTACATGTGTTTTCATTAAGTTTGATATGATATGATTATAAGATTGAAATGTCATGTACTACTCTGAAAGGTTTATATGGTTTATAAAGGAAAGTATAAATGGAAGTTGATCTTGATGAGTCTTGTATCTAACCATGGGTTCGTTAAACCTGGTATACCTTGTATTTGCCGATTACAAACAGAGCCCTCGCCAGTGGAAAGGTAGAATCAACATATCATTGCCGATATCCCTCGAGTAGGGATTTATGTTGATATGAAATATATAGTTATTATCTATTCTTTTAAGAAGATAGACATACCAATTACATGATTCATTTTTGAAAATCTCTCGAATATGTATAAGATTTGATATGAAAGTGTTTTATTGAGTTATTTACTGAATGGTTAAGTTGATTTGCTTATATGAAACAAGCAAGATTGGTTATTGTTATTGTTTCTTTGAAAAAGGTCATTTATTTTAGTTTATGATTTTGACTTTCATAATAGCATATTTTCTGATTTGACCCTCATTAAAAGGTTGTGGTTAAGTATTATTACTCACTAAGCTAGCGTTTCATTCCTTGCTACATTTTTACAGAGCATACAGGTGGTATTGGAGAGGACTTCATTAACTAGAGCTAGCAAGTTGACCTCCACGGTGAGCTCTGCACTTCTACGCGTAGGCAGCAAGTTTATCTATTTGTTATAGACTTTTCTCTAGATTCTTAGAGTCGCTCCATAGTTATTCTCTTTATAAGAGTCATGAGTATTCTTTCGTATTGTAGCCATATGATTAGTTTTAGACTTCTTTTCATGTTTGGAGATGTATTGATACTATTATGGGATGATTAGATAATGAATAGATATTGTGGCTTAATTTAGATGTGTTGTTACTGATACTGTTGATATCTGGGACAGGAAAAATTCAGATAGGCCTAAAAATAGAAAAAACTCTATCCAATTTTCTACAGAATTCTAGTAAGACTTGTTTTGAGATTCTTCCCCTTACGGTCATGATCCTAAATTGGATCGTGACAATAACTCTACCTATCAAAACTCAACATATTCAGGCTCAAACTTGTGTCTACCAACAAGACCAAATGGGTGCTTGGACAGCCAAAGATGGACACATTCTAATTTCTAGGTGGAATACATGTATGCAACTAGCAAAACAACCTTGCAGGTTCCTCATTTCCAATCATATCCAAGCAAATTGCACAATCATCATCAGGCAACCTCAAATCTTTTCCGGTAATTTCAGGGAGTTTCTCAAGCTGCACGTCAAAAAGTCCTTGCTTTCAGGAGGTTTTGTTCACCAGCCGAGAATGTTACTCATCTTTACCGCCTGAAAAAATGAAGTAGAGGTAGAAGAAGAGCAAAGCCATGATTATGAAAGGTAGACAAAGTAGTAGATACAGAGAGAGGCATTTTCGCTTTTCTTTTTTGGAGTGAAGTCTAACAACCTACTTATTTAAATTTTGTGTGTATATGGGTTGGCATTTGATTGTTGACAAAGAGGCCTAGATATGTGTCCTTTCTTGCACGTTTGAAAAATAGAAAGACAAAAGAGAAGTTTTGAAATCACTTTTCAACTTGACACAAATTATTAATTTTGTTTATGAATTATTGATAGTCTTAAAAATATCTCTTTATTTGACCAACTTAAATAAAATACGCTCCCTCTTTATTTGACCAACTTAAATAAAATACGTCCTCGATCTGTCTCATGACATAGCAAGTGGTCCCAAAACCTTAGAGGAGCATGAGAATGAGACTCTTAATATAAAGTTGAACAAAGTGTTGAAAATACCCTGAACTTGGTGAAAATTATTAATTTCAGCCTTGAACTATGGACAGCTTTAAAAACACCTCTATACTTGGCTAACTGAACTATTACATACTCCTCTCTTGCCACATGACATAATAAGTGATCTTAATTCTTTTAAAAGTAGTTGAGGGATGTTCTTATAAAGAAACTTTAAAAAATTATAATTTTTCGCACATTTTTGCTTGAAAAATAATTGAAGAACGTTGGTTTTTTAAAAAAAAAATTATTAAAAAACCTACGAAGTCTATTGATTTTTAGGTTTTTTAAGTAGTGTATATGTATGTATAAAAGCGTATAGTATAACTCACATACACACACATATGTATACCTTTCACAATTCTACAGGAATAACCGAGAGAGAATGTAAATTTGATATCGTAATATATTAGAAAATGTATATAATAATCCATTTATGGCGTTGCAATAAGTCAAAGAAAGAATTAAAAAGAATTCAACTTGACAAATTATTTTGTTCGAAATTGAGATTTGTTTCGACTCAATGGGCATTACCATGGGCAATGGATTCTTTCAGACATTTTATCATTTCATCGATCCAAATTTTAAAGTCAATCAGTGACATATGTTCATGACATTGTCAATGAAAATGCAGAATTTATGGAAGTGCATGAAAGACAATGTAAAAAATAAACGTTATAGAATGAAGAATATTTGGTGCAAATTATTAGATCCAACCCCTAACTATGGAGAGCTTAAAAAACCACCTTCTTATTTGGCTAATTAAATTTAAAAACACTCATCTCATGTATGTAATATATTTATGTATATTCCAGATCAACATAAAATTTCATGTGTATGCACGTCAATAACATGTTTGTCTATGCCATGAGATGTGTGTTTAAAACTTTAAATATTCAGCTAGTCAAGTAAAAATATGTTTTTGAGGCCATCAATAGTACATGGATGAGATTACCAATTCATGTCAAGTTCAAAATTGTAGAAAAAATAACCAACCAAAAACAATGGATTGTGCACCTTTTTCGATTTGCAGCGGTTGTTGTTATTGCCACCAAGTAAACTTTGCCTCAGATCTTCTTTCATTTTTACTAGAAAATCCAGATGAATGTCCACAAATAAAATGCCTCTTGTGTAGATTGAAGAATCTAAGATCAAAATCCTTTTCTAGATTTTCAATTTTCTTTTTTCACTGTTATGTATTTGCTTTTTTGCTTTTCACGTAACTTTAAAAAGGAACTTCTCTCTCCCACTAAGTCAAATTTCGATTGTTGGGAAAATTACTGAATGAATCTATTTCATTTTAATTTGATCTAAGGAGACGTCATGTCCTCTTTAAAATAGGAGAGTGGTTGGACAAGTAAAAAATTGTTCCCTCTCTTCTTTTTAATAAGATAAAATTGAACAGTTATAGTTTTGATTGTTTCAATTTTTTTCATTTTTAACCAGATTTATTCATAACTCACAAGTCAAATAAGAGTAGATCAAATCGGTTAACATGGGCGATCCATGATCTCAAAAAATCTTATAAACGTTATTTTCAACACGTCTCTCAAAAAATTAAAATGGTAAAAAAGGACAAAAATTATTGTTACTAATATTGCCAATGCAAGTATTATTTGTTATTTGAAGGGAAGAAAGATTTTGAAAGTATTTGATTTTTATGAGGTGAGGAAATTTTGCAGAAGAAAGGATTACAAACACCAAATCTTAAAATAGCAGAAACGTTTTTTAGATACTTTTTGTTCCTTTCACTTAGGAAGTATCCAAGTGTTGAGGTTGTGTATGGATGATACAAATAAGGAATAAGTGCTATAGACGAAGCAGCAGAATCACCATTTCATTGGGGCGCAGAAATTATTTCTTACACTCACGCAATCAGGGATCATCTAGTAGGGTGATTAAAAATAATATTAAATAGAATATATTAGTAATAATAATATTTAGTTAAAACTATACAAAATAGATTTAATATAAAATTATTTATTTTTTATGGATCAGTACAAACTATTATTCTCTAGTGTTATTTCGTGTGGAAAAGTGTAGAATATTGTGTGAAGTGTGTGAGTATTCTCTTGTCTCGGAGGAGCCAATGAGTCATGCTTTATATAGAGAGCATTGAAATCATCTGAGAGGTAATTGAGGATAGTCAATCTCAATCAAAGGAAGATTATCCTTATTTAAATGAGGAGAATCAATTAAGCAAAAACAGATTAATTATAATATCTAAATAAAAGAAAACGTAATATGTATTTCATCATAAATAAAAGATTTGAATCATACCAAAATTAAAATCTGTCTAAAAATCAAGGGGGCAATTTAAGCCTATCATAATAAAACAAGTAACAATCTATTGCAATTTAATTAAGGCAATGGGAATCACTGTGATTGTACAATCAGGCCAATTAAAGAAATAATCCATGGAAAATAATGAAAATGATCAGATTGAATTGATCCCCAAGATATACTTATTCACAAAATGACTTGGCAAATCTTTAGCACAGTAACAATAAATAAGATTTTATCCAAATAAGGTCAAGAGAATTTAAAGCATTCCTTAAATCAACATAACATATAATTATCAAAAATAAAATGATCAATTCTTTCATAGTACTATAAATAAGAAGAATGAATAAATTAACATAATTATAGTGTAAAACAAAATCAATGCTTCAGTTGTTCACGCATAATTCAAAATTGAAGGCACTTAAGAACCCATTTAGCTTAGCTGAAAAGAATATCTTTAAAAGAGTACTTTAATAGCACTTCTTAAAGTGTCGAAATTTGTTTAAAAGATAAGCAGTTATGTATTTGGATAAAATTATTGTAACTAAGAAAAAGTTGTTGATGTGTTTGACACGTAAGTGTTGTTAAGCACTTTTTTAATTAAAAATATCTGAAATGTCCTTCAAGTTGTTAACATTATAAAAACTGATTATTTTTTAAGATTTTTCTGCCTAATAAAATAAAATAAATTTATATTTCGATTCAATATCAATATAAACTTATTATTTAAGTAAATATTTATATACACAATTTATTTTTAATTTTTAAAATATATGAGTAATTTGGATAAATCACATGAAAATTTTAAGATGCCTCTTTTTTATGATCGAAATTGAAATATGATTGAGATATTAAATTGACAAAATATACCAATTACTCAAATTTTCTCTTGCCCTCCCAAGAAACTTCCAATATTTAACTAACCAATAATGCTTATTCTTTCTAATGGCATGCACGTTGCTTCTTATTTCACATAAAGAATTTAAGATATTTTTTAATTACATTCATGAATAATAATATTTATTTATCATTCAAGTATCTCGTACTGTTATAAATTATTTATTTAAAAAATAGTGAAATAAGGACAATATATATAAATAACATACATTCATATTCCAATATTAGAAGGTTTGATACAAATAAAAGTGTTTAAATAAACAAGAAGCGCAACACGAGAAGAATACTACTAGGCGGTGGTTTCGAAGAGTAGAAGAGCGTTGGGCTGTGGTTTGAATTGAAACATTGAGAAGGGAGAGAGTAATTGGGATTACTTTAGTTAAGGATATTTTTGGGAATATGAAAAAATATTTAGGATAAATAGGTAATTTTTTGGTCAAATTACAACAATTTTTAAGCTAAAAGATAAAAAGTTGGGGGGTGCTGCTTTTCACTTTTAACTTATTTTAAGCAAATTTTAATTGTTTAAAGTTATTTTGAAAATTGTCAAATATTTTTATAAGTTAAAAAGAGCTTAAAAACAGGTTTGACCAGCTTTTAAACTTAAGCAAAACGGGCTCTAACTTCCCTATCAAGACCCACTAGATTAGCTTGAAGAAACACATGGAAAAATCTATTAAATGAAAAATATGTTGTGTTTTATATCGTTTTGGCAATGACAAAGATAATGATACCACTGTAGAGATTTCAAATCCATATTACAAGCATATGAAGATGAACAATAAATCACAATCCACAGTAACGTAGAGGAACATAAGCACAAAGAATTTCAAATCTCAACAAATCAAAGAATTGCAGCAACCCAACAACATATTGAGGACGAATACCTACAAATCTACCTTTACCCATTGAAATTTGGATACTCTGATGAACTCTGACTACATAGCTTCTCTTAAATGGCCCAGCCATGGAGATGAATTTCCGTCAGTGGTTGCATGTGGGTTTGCCGGTGGTGGTTTGAAGGAGAAAAGGGGTTCGTTTGGTGGAAGAGCGATGGGAGTTTGAAGCTGTTTTCGTCGGAAAGAAGAAACAGGAGGAGAAAGGATGACTGGTGGTTGTAGTGAGGGGAAAGAGAGAGTAAGCTAAATTAGGAATTTTGAAATGACTCCAAAACGTGCTCGAAAATGTGCCTCGGAATGTCCATAATTTTGAATTCTATATATCTCAAAATCCATGCACAATATCAAAAATCTGACTTTATATTCTTGTTTAGGGGGTCAAAATTAGGGGTACAAAGGTCTAACCCCGATTTAAGAGCAATCGAATCACAATCCCAAATTTCCAAAATTTCAATTTCCAATGATGATCCGTGACGCACAGCTGTCGCAGACATATGTTAATTTGTCCTCCACGACAGGTCCACATCGCGGACCTATGTCTTTCATTGCCTGTGAAAAAATGCACCTCTCATAAATGCACCTCTCTTTGAGATCTTGGGCCTAGGTGTTCCTAAACGTGTGTTTACCTATACTTAGTCTTATTTCACCCTCATATCATCCCAAACATTCTCCAATACTCACTCAAAACACTTAGCCAGATTTTCACTCCCAAATTCAAGTCTCAAACCCTCATCCCAAGCTAAGGTTCTCCTTCAAGATTCTTTTTTAAGCTTCAGGTCTCCATCTCCAATCTTCACCAAGTTCATCTCTAAGCTAAGGTATATCGGTTTTAGCCATTGCGTTGTTCCACCCATGGTGCCTTAATCTCCGTTTACTCAGTTTGCATGATTTTTGAAGTTGATTTTACATGTGGGCCTTGCATATTAAGATATTTACTGCATAGTGATTTGAGTTCATGAAAGTATGGTTGTTTTAGCATGTTTTGAGCTCAAAATCTTGGATCTAGTGTTGGATATGATGAGGGGTTTTGAAGTGAATGTCTTGGGGGTGTTGCAAGGTGTTTATTGATGGTTTTACAAAAGATTTTCTTGCATGATTTCCTCTCTGAATTGCATGGTCTTTTACCCTCGTTACATACTCTCCAAATGTTTGTTAAAATGTCTGGTTAGGGTTTCTTGTGAAGTTGAAGGTCCAAAGCATGAGATATGGTATGAATGATTATATGATGATGAAATGAGCTTATGTACATGATAAATTCTATATAAAGTGTTACATTAGACCATGTCCAATTTGGGGAGATTAAGAACCTGGATAACCTAGATAGGGGTTCATACTCATCAACCTAGGGAAGTGTTTGTACTTCTCCACCTGGTGATAGGGCGGCATATCACTAACCTAGAAGGGAGTTTGTACTCATCAACCTAGGGAAGAGTTTGTACTTCTTCATCATGGTGATGGGGCAGCATTTTCACCAACCTAGATGAGGGTTAGTATTCATCCACCTAAGTGATAGGGCGACATCATCACTAATCTACTAAAGGGTTGTACATTTGGAAATCTAGCTTGGTCTCTTCTACGCATATGATATCCTATATAAGCATGAGTTACTTAAGCATATTTTACTTATGCATTGACCATCCATGCCATATTGTTATATTATGCCTATTACATATTGTTATGCATTTTGATTATGATGTCTATCTCTTGTTGCGTTGCATCCTACATACTTGGTACATTCAAACGTACTAACTCATACTCTTTTATACATGATATCACTATGTAGTGACCGGTGTCTAAGTTGATCATGCTCCTCCTCGTTGCTAGTTCGGTGCCATTCAAGCTAGTTGGTGAGTCCTCCACTTTAGGGATCTAGTCTATGTTTCTTCTATTATGTATTGAGACATTCTTCTTTATTGTATATTTTGACTATGATGGTGTCTTGGCCCCGCTCTTATATATGTATTAGAGGTGTTTGTTGGACATGCTATGTATCTATGATATGAGATTAACTCTTGCCTTTTGATCTTGATATTGTGCAAGCTTTTTCCTTAGCCCCAATTTCACCATTATTCTATATTTGATGCTTGATTTATTGCTTTCACGATCAAGGATATGTAATGATGCTTTTTAGGCTTGCTTGGGGTCCCTTCGGGTTCCCCTTGGGTCGTGTCACGTCTAGGCCCTAGGCTTGGATTGCGAAAAACTTGGTATCACAGTACTAGGTTGATAGATCCTCGAAGTCCAACATACCCCGTTGATTAGAGTCCTATTCATGGTTGTGAAGCACACCATGACTATGAATAGGAGGCTATGAGACCTTTTAGGAAATGTTTCCCTTCTTCATGTTCTAAGTCATGCTATAGAGCTGTGGTAAGTTTTTCTCCCTAGCGATTGTTCTTTGCTGTGCTAGATTATGCCAAACACTCAACGACGAAGAGCCCAAACTCCCGAGGAGCAACCTAACAATGGTGAGCTCCGGAATGCTCTCACTATGCTTGCCCAAATTGTGGCCAACCAAGTAAATCAAGGGGTCCAAGCCCCTCATGCTACTACCTCGGGAGCTAGGGTAAGAGACTTCATGAGGATGAATCCTCCGGTGTTTTATGGGTCAAAGGTGGATGAAGATCCATAAGAGTTCATTGATGAGGTCTATAAGATCTTAAATATCATGGGTGTCGGGCCAAATGAAAAGGCAGAGTTGGTGGCATACTAACTCAAAAAGGTAGCTCAAATATGGTTTGACCAATGGAAGGGTGAGAAGGGGATTGGTAATGTGGTGCTTTGAGAGGAGTTCAAATTGGACTTCCTTAGTCGGTTTTCCCTCTTGAGCTTAGGAAAGCTAAGTTGGTGGAGTTTATGAACTTGAAACAAGGTGCTATGAGCGTGAGGGAGTATGCCTTAAATTTTAATCAATTTTCAAGGTATGCTCCTAATTTGGTGGCTGATCCTAGATCTAGGATGAATAAGTTTGTGATGAGGGTCTCTGACTTGGTAAGAGAAGAATGCCGGTCCACCATGCTAATTAGTGACATGGACTTATCTCGGTTGATGACCTATGACAAGCAAATGGAGGAGGAGAAATTGAGGAAGCGAAGGGGGTGTGCAGCTAAGAGGGCCCGTCTTGGTTGTAAGTTCCAAAGGGGTAGCCAGTTTCATCAAGGCCAAGGGTCTCATGATGCTACCAATAGAGGGTTTGCCAATGACCTCCCTAGGCCTCAAGGTGTTGATATTTTGGCTCCCATTGATATATTTCCTACATGTGGGAAGGATCATAAAGGCCCATGTTTGAACGATTCTAATGCATGCTTTGGTTATGGGGAGCTGTCACGACTCGAAAATGGGCGTGATGGTACTCGTCTTATCCCACCAAGACAAATCAGCCTACAACCCAACTATAACCTTAAAAGTGTGAAATTATAATAAAAATGAAAGTTCAATTATGGATAATAAGTCAACTTAATGAAAATCCCCCCAAAACCTGGTTGTTACGTGCACAAGCTTCTAATGTATTATAATAGATTCGAAAGAAAACAAAAGTATCAAATGATATTGTCTCTAGAATAGAACAAAATCATAAATAGGAGTAAGAAGTCAGCTGGGATGGCAAACAACTGCCTCTCACAATCTCCACAGGAAGCCACGGACAAGGAACGTAGAGAATATCACGACAATCCAGGCTCGCAACCTACAAAATTGTTGTAGCAAGGGGGGTGAGTACTAAACATAAGTACTCAGCAAGTGAAACCAACTTAAAGTAAAATAATGAAGAACCAAGTAACTCCTGAATACCCAACCACATACCGCCAGACTATAAGCCTGCACTCAAAAAGAATCCCAGCACAATATATATATATCATATGTAGGAAATTACTAGAATGCAAATATAATCATCACTTAACATTAGGCCTCTAAGGATCACAATCTCATAACTATTTTGCGATAAAACAATATATAACCTCCACAATTACACTATCTGAAAATTCTACGATCAAAGCCTATAATAGTATAATTCTCATTATCCCACTTTCAAGTCATAGGGGAAAATTTTACAATTTATCAAGTTCTTGCTATCTCATCAAGTGTCATTAAATCAATACCAAAACTAATCATTTAAGGACATAAACAGGTCAAATGATATAATGAATAACCAATCTCAATAGCACTCCATATAATCATAACAAGCAGAGCATTATGGGATGAATGAATGCCGTGAGATGTAAATAATGTTATGCAATGCAATGCAATGTAATATTAAGTAAAATGATGCATGTCTGTCTTATGATACACATCCGCTGATCATAAACATGCCTCAGTCAGAACCCATGGGGGCCACACATGGATCATGTATCTGTCGTGGCGTGCGACACGACCTTTGAATCATAGTCTCCGTCGCGGAATGCGATGCGTCGCTCGAATTATAGTAACCGTCACGGCGTGCGATACGATTCTCGAATCATAGTATCCATCGCGGCGTGCAGTACGTCCCTCGAATCATCGTACATCCTCTTTAATTCTCATTCTTTTTCACTAGCCAGAACCATTTTTCATCGGCTTTACATTTTTTCACTAGCCGGAACCATCTCCCATCGGCTTTACATTTCTTTTCTTGGAACATCCAACAATCACATAGTAAATGCACATTCATGTTCATGGAAATAAAATATGCAAGATGCCCATACAAATTCATATATCTCAAAAATCAAGAATGGGTAGCTCAA
>JAOTQR010064095.1:0-13713 GCA_025774065.1 Solanum ossicruentum | reverse complement strand
TTTTGGACCTTAGCTCCATGGAAGAATATGTTACTGCTGAAACACGGAAGAATTGAAATCTTAGATCAAAACACTATATATGGATGGTATGAACTGCCTAAACAAGAATTCTTGAACAACAAACAACCATTTCAAATATTTGTATAATCAACATTATTTGACAAAGCCCCAACATATTTCATGCTCATATTTTATAATAATAGATATCCATAAGGAATACATCTTGAAATCATGCATTTTTAATAAAAAAGAAGATTGGGCTTCATATATGAAAGGAACCCATGTACCTTAGACCTTGAATCTCTTGAAATTGAGTTGAGAAAGCCTTGGAGCTTGGAATGGGTTCTTGAAATCCACAACTTGTTCTTGAGTTTCCTTGATCGTTATTGGGGTTTGGTAGAGGCTCTTGGGAGAATTTGAGAGTGTATTCCAATTGGGAGGAGTGAATTTGATCTTTAGGAATAGAGTTTAGGTCTTTAGGAAGTGTTAAGATAGTATAGGAATCCCCGAAAGACCAATAGAAATAACTAAATTTACAAAATGCCATTAATGAAATGGAATTTGGCAAAAACCCGTATACCCCCACATAGATGAGTTCTACTAAAACAGGCATAACTTATTCATCCAACTCTAAATAAGGTGAAACCAAGTGCATTAGAAAGATAATTAAAAGAGATTTAATTTTGTAGTTCGTGGGCCACCCAATTCTGTGTGCTAAGAGATATGACCCTTATAAGTAGACCGTCCTATCGGTACTTCTGCAAAACTTAGCCAACGGAAATTCCTTTGAACTTGGCTTGATGTAGGGGACCCACGATGGTCTTTAACAACATAAATAATCTTAACTTAGATTTGAATGAGAGCTTGAAGCTTGAATGTAATTTTTGAGATACCGAATGAGTTTAGGAGACTTGAATTTGAATGAAATATTTGGCTAAGTATTAGAGAGTGTTTTGGGGAATGTCTTGAATGATATGGGATTGAAAATGACTAAGTATAGATGTTTTTAAGCATAGGAAGGCTTAGGCCCAAGACCCCAAGGCCTTAGGTTGAATTAGAAAAAAATTGCACAAAAATACACTAGTCCGCGCCCTGACCGCGGCGCGCCAGCGGCGCGGACCCTCACTGGAATTCGCCAACTTTGGAAATTTGAATTTTTCTACGATTGCTCTAATATCGGGGTTAGACACATTTTCCACTCAATTTTTCCCTCTGATCACGAATATGAAGTCGAATTTTCGATATCACCTACGGATATTGAGATATATTAAAATTACGATTATAGGCATTTTTTAGGCACATTTTCAGACACTTTTTGGGGTCGTTTCAATATCTCCCCCTTGGGAACATTCATCCCCGAATGTCAAAGAAATATATATAAGAGTAGTAAGCAAGATAATTTCAGCCCGCACAAGAATGTAGCAATGCCCTTAAACATCACCTCAAAAATCTCAACGTAAATATCAAAATCACCATGAACTTGTCAATTCAAACATGAATGCATGCAAAAGACATAAGGACTGAAACTTAAGACTTGGAATCATAAAAAGGACTTGATTTGTTGTCATAAGCTTGAATAGAATGAATGAGGTATGGATATTTCTTCTCCGTGCCCGCTTTGGCTCCCCGAATGACACTTTCGACTTGGTGATTCTTCCAAAGTGCTTTGACGAGCAGTACATTCTTATTAATCAAATTTTCCACCCACCCATCCAATATCTTCACCGGGACCTTCTCTTAAGCCAACCATCCTCCACAACACCCACAACCCCAGATAGTTCTATAGCACTTGAGTCACCAACACGCCTCCCAACCTAGATGCATGAAGAATCAGACAAACCATATCCATATTCATAGGCAACTCCAATTCCTATGCAACCTTACCAATCCCCCTCAACACTTTATAAGAACCCACAAACCATAAACTCAATTTCTCTTCTTGCCAAACAGGACCACACCCTTCATGGGTGGGACTTCCAAGTGAACCAAATCATTAACAAAAGCACACATAGCCTACCTTAGTACCTAATGACATCATCTCCCCCCTGGGAGAAACCTCCACTTCACCACCTTCCACCAAACCATTCAACTCTTGCAAGGTGGGATCAAAGTCTTGCTTTGACTTGACCTCATCAACCAAAGAAGATTTGAAACCATCAATAACACTATACCACCATTCTCAACTTACTCCAACCTAACTCCCAATCTAGACAACCAGTGGACCTCTCTAGTCACCTTTTTGCCACCATCTTCAACGTGTGCTACGCTACCTATAGACACCCTACTTAGAGGATTGACCACAATATTAGCCTTATTGGGGTGATAATTACACTCATATGATAATCCTTAATGAGCTCTAACCACCTTTTTGTTACCCATAATTCACACTTATCATATTTAGCAAACAACCTCTCATCCCCCAAGATTTGTTACACTACCCTCAAATGATTCACAAGCTCAAAATGAATCAATGGCCCATCACTAAAAGACCACCACAAACATGTCAAGGTAGGGCATAAGGACCCTATTCAAGAGATCCATAAACATAGCTGATGCAACAAAACCACGCCAAGACCTCCAAACCTACCATGCCAAGCTCAACAAAATAACAAGACAAAACTTTATGCAATACGGACACACATGAAACTTACTAGCAACAAAAGGAATTATGAAAGTAATAGTGGCTCCCAGACCTATCAAAACATGCATATCAAATCAAAAACCTTTAATATACCTGTAGTAACATCGGGTACCTCATCCCCTCCTTGCCTCCCTTGAAGAGCATAGAACTGATTATGTCGTGGAGCACCCCCTTGGCCACCTTGAGCCTCTTGAGGACTGCCATATCTACCCTCAAGTTAAGCATGAGGACAACCACTAACTTTGTGGCCAAATCCACCACAACCAAAGTAAGCATTAGACTTCTTCAAACACGGGCCACCATGGCCTTCCCACACTTCCGGCATCTAGGCTTTGTCACCTCCTCAATACCTCCTTGGAATCTTTGATTTGGCACCCTATCATTGGCAAACATCTCATTGGAAGCATTGCGTGAGTCTTGGCCTTGGAACTTATGTCCTTGAGGAAACCGGCCACCCTCGGAACCTTGGAATCCACCTTCAAACCGAGCCCTTTTTGACTCACCAACTCTTCTCTTCCTAAGCTTCTCTCCCTCTATTTGTTCGACATAAGTCATGAGGCAGGTAAAATCCATATCGCTAATCAACATAGCAGCATGAAACTCCTCATTCACCAAATCAGATACACCCCTCACAAACTTGTTCATCCTAGACCTTGGATCGACCACTAATTGTGGAGCATACTTAGAGAGTTCGTTGATTCTGAAGGCATACTCCGTCACACTCATGGACCCTTGCTTCAAATTCATAAATTCAATCATTTTGGCCTCCCTTAGCTCAAGAGGAAAGAATTGGTTGAGAAATGCCGCGTAAAATTCCTCCCAAAGGATCGTATTGATGTTCCCCTTCTCCGCTTTCCATTGGGTATATACCATATTTGAGACACCCCCTTGAGTTAGTGAGCCGCCAACTCCACCTTCTCCCCAGATCTAACCCCCATAATTACCACCACTTTGTATACCTCATCAATAAATTCTTAAGGGTCCTCCTCCACTTTAGACCCATAGAACTCCAACGGGTTCATCCGAGTGAAGTCTCTTACCCTTGAAGCCGATGTAGGAGCATGAGGGGTTTGGGCCCCTTGGTTGATTTGATTAGTCATGGCATGGGCGAGTATAATGATAGCATCCCGGAATTCCTCATGAGCCGCTCCCTTATCATGAGGAGCTTGAGGAGCCGGTTGCGCCTCAGGTGTACCGACTCTTCTTCCTCTTGGAATTGGCATGATCTAGAATAGAAAAGAACATTCTTCAGGGGAAAACCTTAACTTCTCTAGCATGACATAGACCATGAAGAAGGGAAACATATCCTAAAACATCTCATAGTAGCCTCTTACAAATAGTCGTGGTACGCTTCCAATCGACGCGGTGTGTTGGACGTCAAGGACCATTAACAACCTAGTGCTCTGATACCAAGTTTGTCACAACCTAAGCCTAGGGCCTAAACGTGACATGGAGAATGGGGAAGCCAAAGGGACCCTAATAAAGCATCTTAGCATATCATTGCACATCCTTGGTCACAAAAGTAATTAAATAATAATAAAAAAATAGAAATAAGGGCAAAGGGACTAAGGGAGTCTTTTGTAACTTAAAACATAGAAGAGTTAAGAGAGTCAAAGCTCATAGCATCATTACATAACTTGTCCAACAACACCTCTAAACTTAGACTTGAGTGGGGGCCAAGACAATTTCTGACCTCACCCTCATAATAGCAAATATCCAACATAAGGAGATAAGAAAAGCACAAGAGTAGCATAGCTTGTGTCCCCAAACTTAAGGACTCACAAAAGCTTATCTTCAAGATGTCAAACTAGCCACGTGAAGGAGGATAATCAAATGGAGTTCCGATCACTAATTGGTAACATCATGTAGGCATAGAGTATGTGTTAGTACGTTTGAATGTACTAACTATATAGGATGTAATGCAACAAGACACAAGCATCATAATCAAAATGCATAATTATAAGCAATAGATAAGTATGATAATAATATGTCATGCATGATCAAATGTTTGAAGTAAAATATGCTTATAAATCATTCAAATTGCATAGAACATAGTATATATGTGTGGAAAGATACCTCAACCGACATAGAATAAGACCAAGCGAGCAATAACTTAGAATCCTGATGATTACCCCTCACTTGTAAAGAGGTGCTCTACTTGCCAAGGTAAATCATACTTCAAACTTACGGGAACATGACCCAATTTCGTATGAAGTAACCTTCCTTATAGGAATGTGAACCAATTTCGGAAAGGATATCATTATGATCTTCACCTTATGGGAACACGACCCAATTTTGGGAAGAACTTCAAGAGAAAGTGTACTAAGTGGATCCACTAGTATTGCAAGGTATAACATAGTTCTATGGTGGCACATACTTCTAGGAAAGAGAGAAAACCCTCCATCTATTAGTGCTAAGCCTAATCCCACGGAATAATTAGAACAATCATAACTTTAATAACTTATGAGAAACATAGAATCAAGACACGAGTAGCTCTTAAACATCCTTGACATCTAAAGGTGAGCCCAACTTCAAAACATAAGAATAGATCATCATCAAATACTACCCTTGCATTAACATAAAAAGGCTCACAAGAGGTATAATCTTTAAAAAAAGGCTTAGATTCATACTTGTATAATCATAGATAATTTCATTAATTTATAACATACATGATAGCCCATATTCATCATGAAGTCACTTGTCTTGTAAAACATGTATATATCATGAGAATTCTTAATTTAGTATTTTATCAAACACTTGGTGGGCACATATGAGTATATGTTCAAATCATGCAAAATGCAAGAGTATAGATCATAAAATATAGAAATCAATGCATCTTATAATCATGAAAGTCAGTCCACCAACATCATGGTAAAACCCCATCATGGGTAACTTTAATCATATCAAAATTTCACAATAGTTCATAGATTTCATAGTTTGAATCATGTATAGTCTCAATAGACAAAGATCACTTCATAGTAAAAGCTCAAAATAGATATTTATACATAATCAACAATATTTCACATAACCCCAACATATTTCATGCTCATATTTCATAACAATAGATACCCAAAAGAAATACATCTTGAAACATGTAATTTTCATAAAAAGGAAGATTGGGCTTCATGGTTGAAAGGAACCCATGAATGAAATCCACATACCTTGGACCTTGAATTTCTTGAAATTGAGTTGCGAAAGACTTGGAGCTTGGAATGGGGTCTTGCAATTTCACAACTTGTTCTTCAGTTTCCTTGAATTCTTATTGGGATTCAGTAGAGGCTCTTGGGAGAATTTGAGAGTGTATTCCAATTGGGAGGAGTGAATTTGATCTTTTGGTATAGGGTTTAGGTCCTTAGGAAGTGTTAAGACAGCATAGGAATCCCCAAAAGACCAATAGAAATAACTAAATCTACGAAATGTCATTAATGAAATAGAATTTGCCAAAAACCCGTATATCTTCACAGGTTAGTTCTACGAAAATAGGTATAACTTCTTCATCTGAACTCTAAATAAGGTAAAACCAAGTGCGTTGGAAAGCTAATTTAAAGTGCTTTAATTGGGTATGTTGTGGGAAACCCAATTATTTGTGTGCTAAGAGATATTCTCCTTTAAAGTTGACCCTCCTACCAGTACTTGTGCAAAACTTAGCCAACGGAAATTCCTTTGAACTTGACTTAATGTAAGGGACCTATGATGGTCGTTAATGACATGAATAAGCTTGACATCGATTAGACTGAGAGCTTGAAGCTTGAATAAATTTTTTGTGATCCAGAATGAGTTTGGGACACTTGAATTTGGATGAAATATTTGCCTAAGTGTTAGAAAGAGTTTCGGGGAATTTCTTGAATGATATAGGATTGAAAATGACTAAATAAATGTACTTTTATGTATAGGTAGGCTTAGGCCCAAGACCCTAAGACCTTAGACCAAATTAAAAAAATGGCACAAAAATACACTGCCCTGGACGCGTCGAGCTAAGGGTGCGGACTCTCACTAGAATTTGCCAACTTTGGAAATTCAAGTTTTGCTATGGTTGCTCTAAAATCGGGGTTAGACCCATTTCCCACTCAATTTCCCCCCTGATCACAAATATGAAGTTGGATTTTGATATCATGCATGGATTTTGAGATATATGAAAATTACTATTCTTGGCATTTTTGAGGCACATTTTCGAGCACTTTTTGGGGTCATTCCATTATGTTTCAATGTTTATGAAGGATTTTCCCTTAGTACCGATTCCTTTTTTTATGTTTGAATCTTGATTATGTTTATCTTACTTCCACAACGAAGGATGTGTGTATGTTACAATCAAGAGGCTTGTTTGGGTTGTCTTCGGACTTCTTATTTGCCATCTCACATCTAGGCCCTAGGCTTGGGTTATGATAAACTTGGTATCAAAGCACTAGGTTGTTAATGGTCCTCTAAAATCTAACACACCACATCGACTAGAGTTTTATTCATGGTTGTGAAGCGCGCCACAACTATGAATAGGAGGCTATGAGACATTTTTGGAAATGTTTTACTTCTTCATGATCTATATCATGCGGTAGAGATAAGTCCTCTAAGTCTTATTATTGATTCTTAACCATTACAGTTTATAATAAATCTCAAGTCATTCAAAATGGTTGATAGGATCGTGACCATCTCTCACTTGAGGGTCAACTTCCCATCAGTGACATGTCAAATGCAGAGGTTCCTAATGCTCTATGGTTATTAGCCAAGGTTGTAACCGCTCAACTCAATTAACAAGTGGGTGCTCCTGAGACTTCAAGGGATACGAGTAAGGAGAGGGAGCCTAAGAGGGCCCGAGTTGGTGATGCCTCATCTTCTACTAGTCTACCTGTTCCTAAGTACAAGAAGAAAAGGGTTCCTTCTACCACTTGTTAAGGGTGTTACAAGAAGTATCAAGGAAGGTGTTTGGTAGGCACCGAAGGTTATTTCAAGCGTGGCAGTGCTGGGCATAAGATGAGGAATTTCTCGACAACCTCAAGGGAAGGGAGAAGAAGCACTCAATTTGAATGTAGGCTTCCATATGCTAAGCCAGATGGCAATAGTGGAGTGACCCATCCTAGGTGCAAAGTGTGGGAGGAATCATGGTGGGACATGTTCGAGAAACATGGGTGCATGTTTTTGGTGTGGAAAAATAGGCCACAAGTTGGTTGATTGTCCATATGCTCGAAGGAAAGGCAAGGGTGTTGGTGTTCAAGCTTCCCCTCTATGCCACAAGCGTAGAAAGTGACATCCAGGAGATTGTTTGGCCAGTTTGAGTGGATGTTTCGAGTATGGCGCAAAGGATCATAAGTTGAGACATTGTCTATGGGTTGCTAGGGATTATGAGGATGACCATCGATGTTCCCAACCATACCCCTCTAGGGGTCACTAGACATGGCATGGTGCTTCACAACTATGTTGAATGTTTTGATTTTGATGTGTATACACTTATAGACTCGAGTGCCACTCTTTCTTTCATTCCACTTTTTGTTTCCAAAAAGCTTAATGTGTGTACCGAATTATTGTAAGAACCTTATGAAGTGTCTACTTGTTGGTATGTCCATTGTTGCTAAAAGAGTCTAGCAATTGTCCCGTGTTCATATTGCATAAAGTCTTACCTTGTTATTTTGTTGAACTTGACATGGTAGGTTTTGATATCATTCTTGGGATGGATTGGTTACATGTATAATATGCCTCCATTGATTGTAGAACCTGTAGGGTGAAGTTCCAATTCCCTAATGAGCCGTTCTTGAGTGGGAAAGTCGTAATGTGGTGGTCAAGGGTAGATTCCTTTCTTGTCTTAAAGCCCAAAAGTTGATTTCTGAGGGTTTCCTTTATCATCTTGTGAGGGTTAGGGATATGGAGTCTAAAGTACTTTCTATTGAGTCGGTTTCGGTGGTTAATAAGTTTCTTGATGTATTTCTCGATGAGCTTCCTGGTGTTACTCTCAAAAGGGAAATAGACTTTTGTATAGATCTCATTCCCGATACTCCACCTATTTCCATTCCCCGTTACCATATGTGGCACGCCTACAGTCCCGTTAAGGTGGACTGGAACTCGTTGCTAATAAGGCTTGGGAGAACTAACCTATATCCATGCACTTTCTATACATTAAGAGATTTCTACATTCAACATGCCTTTAAGAAAGTAAACAATAATAACAAGCCAAAAGGAAATACATATGGCTAGGTCGTTAGGGCCACGTTGTCTAAAGTATGAGACATGACCACACTTTAATTTATATAGTCTACAAAGCCTCTAGATAAGGAAAAGTATCTGATAAGGGTCATGACAGGCCCCGCCTCGACTAACTATACAATAGAAAACTATAAGCTATAGACACGTGAAGGTGAGAAGCAACCTGGAGCTTGGTAATAGTAGCTGGATATCCTGTACTCCTAGTAGGGAGATCTACTAGCACATGTACCTACAACATGAAATGCAAGTCCCGCAAGGGATGTAAGTACAAGATAATGTACTGAATATGCAAGGCAGGAAATTCTATATATGAAGTAACAACTCAAGTGAAACTATGCATTGGTGTAAGGATAAGAGACCATCTTAAGTTATACTATGGAATCATATACTTAATGTTCTTTTTATTACTTTACCTTTACTGTATAATCTGTGCACATCATAGTACAAATGACCTACTGATCAGTGGTAAATCTATACTGGGATCGGCCCTGGCTAGGCTTTTCCTTTCATGCCTTGGCCTACCCCCCGTGATAGGATCGACCCTGGCTAGGTGATTCTTCCACCCCTCGGGTTACCACCCATCAATAAGCAATATACTTTACCTTTCAATTACTTTTGAGATGATTCTTTTGGTGGTCATAATATTAGAGATGTAATACTATAGATGTAACATATAAATAATCATACAAGACAATATGACAATGAAAAGAGTACATTACTCAATTAATGAAATGAGCATGAGATGAAGCCCATAAAGCACAACACATAACAATTCTACACAACATACAAATAGGCGGCATAACGTTACATCCCTTCGCTACGTTTTGACGTCGACAATTCCAAACTTGTTCCAACTTTAACCAAACAATCCCAACCATACATACACATAAAACGAGTCCCAAAATAGTGTAAAAATAGTTCTAAAGTATATAGAACGTGAAATAACAATCTACGATTATCAGCCCACAAGTTCCTATTAAGAGCACAATTACGAGATCATACAAGAACTCACTTTTGCGGAATGCAAAAATGGTGCAACAGCCTTCATACATCATTATAGAATGAAGATTCATTAATAACAGTAGCCTCCCTTCATGAACAATCTCACCAAAAAGAGAAAAGCTTCCAAATAAACAAGAAAAATGTACAACAACCTTTGGAACACATGCTGTCCAACAATTTCTGCAAAGGTATAATCAGCTTAATCTCTTGTTTTTTGGGAGAAAACAATACTAAACACATAAACATTCTTACTTATTTTTACCCTCAAGGTATAGGGCTTCTCTATGAACCCGAAAAGTCTCCTTGTGGCTGCTTTGTAAGGCTAAGAAGGTGTAGAGAGAAAGGTTTGGAAAGCTGATTTTTTTGTCTAAGTTAAATGACTTGAAGGAGCTGATTGTAAGCCCTTTTAAAGAGATAATTTTTGGTCTACTTTCTCTTGGATTTTATGCCTTATTTTATCAAGTGAGTAATGTACCATTTCCCCCTTTCACTTGGGCTTTAATGGGTTGCAAATTGATGGGCCTTTGCTGCCCATTTTTCCCTTTTCTCTTTAGTTAGTTGGGCCTAAATCATCAAATGAATTGTAATGGGCTTGGGCCCTTTTTCTATTCTTCTAGGATGATAATATAGTCCATTTATTATGCTAAAGCATGGCTAAAGTTACACCCTTAACACATACTTTATTCATAATTGGACTTAGGCAGATTCGACATCGGGCCTTGTCTCCATCTAGCTAGCAAATTTAAGCGAAGCAAGTAGGTGACTAACCTATTAGCTTCCTAAGTCCTGCAAGCACCACAATTCTATCACTTTGTTTAAGGCCCCGATCTCCTCAATTTGACTTAAAACTTGAATACACTCAACCCTCTTAAGTGTTAGACGTACATATCGCCCTCTAATTTGAGATTCAAGCACTTTTAAAAATAGGTGCTAATATGACCAAGCCATATCATGTTTCACGTGCATAGGACTAGTACATGTAATGTGTGTGGTGTTACATCCTCCCCCTCCCTAGGAACATTTGTCCTCAAATGTTAGCATAATTAGATAGTTTAACCATGTTCAACACAATAAATGTTCAAACACACGTACCTATTAAGGCCCCCAATTCTGCATGTTGCACTTCCTCCTTAGATTTAAATAAGTAAGGGTATGTGATTTCATCGCGTCCTCAGCCTCCCATGTTATCTCTTCTGCCTGTTTGTTCCTCCAAAGTACTTCCACTGAAGCTATTTCTTTATTCCTTAGCTTCTTAACTTGATGATCTAGAATAGCAACAAGTACCTCTTCATAGGTGAGATCTTCTGTAACTTGCACATCCTCAGTAGGAGCGATACGGGATAGGTCACCTATGCATTTTTGAAGCATTAAGACATGGAAAACTAGACGAACCATTGAAAGATTGGGGTAGCACTAATTCATATGCAACCTTCCCGGACCTTTTAATAATTTTCTATGGCCCTATGTAACGTGGGCTCAATTTTCGTTTCTTACCAAACCTCATAACCCCTTTTATTGGAGACACCTTTAAAAATACCCAATCCCCTACTGAGAATTCCAATCCTCTCCTCCTAGCATCCGCATATGATTTGTGATGACTTTGGGCTATTTCTAGCCATTGTTGTATTACCCTAACTTTTTCCATGGCTTGTTATACTAGATCTGGCCCAAGCAAGGTGGTTTCACCCACTTCAAACCATTCAATCGACGACCTACATTTCCTTCCATACAAAGCTTCGTAAGGTGCCATCTTGATACTCGAGTGGTAGCTATTATAGGCAAATTTAATAAGTGGCAAATGGTCCACCCAACTACCTTTAAAGTCCAATGCACAAGCCCGCAACATATCTTCAAGTGCCTGAATGGTGCATTCTGCTTGACTGTCTGTTTGAGGGTGAAAGTTGTACTCAAATTTACTTGTGTCCCTAAACTCCTGTGGAAGCACTTCCAGAACTTTGTAGTGAATTGAGCTCCTCGATTAGATATAATGGAGATTGGAACTCCATGTAGCCTGACTATCTCTTTGAGGTATAGCTTGGCATACTCTTCAGCTGTATAATCACTCCTTATAGGCAAGAAGTGCGTTGATTTTGTGAGTCTGTCAACTATTTCCAATATGGAGTCAAACTTCTGAAATGAGCGATGCAACCTGGTAACAAAATCCATATTGATCATATCCCAATTCCATATTGGAAGCTCTATAGCATATAGCCTCCTGGCTTTTGGTTCTCTACTTTGACTTGTTGGCAATTTGGACATTGAGCCACAAATTCTGCAAGGTCCCTTTTCATGTCTCCCTACCAAAAGATTCCCTTCAGGGCATGATACATCTTAGTTGATCCTGGATGGATGGAATATCTATAATGATGGGCTTCTTCCATTGTCCTCTTTCTTAGTCTATTAATATCAGGCACACATAATCTATTTTGGCAATAAAGTTCTCCATTTTTTGTAAGGTCAAAGCCCTTTATCGTACCCTGACTCACCTTTTCCTTAAGCTATCGTAGAACGGGATCCTCGAACTGTTTTTTCCTTCACCTCCATTACTAAGGAAGACGTTATTGCATTATGTATAATAACCCCTTCCTTTGGAGTTTCAAGAAGGTGAACTCCCAGACTATCTAGTTGTCATAGATCCTTCACCACCCCTTGACTTACCACGGCCTGATCACCAATATTCATGATTATCTTATGACTCAGAGATTGGCTACCACATTTGCCTTCCCTGGGTGGTAAAGTATCTAAACGTCATAATCCTTTATTAGCTCCAACCATCTCTGCTGCCTTAAGCTTCGATCTTTCTGCATAAAGATGTATTGCAGGCTCATATGGTCAGTATATATGTCAACATGATCCCCATACAAATAGTGGCGCCATATTTTCAGAGCAAACAGAACCATTGCTAGCCCAAGATCATGTGTTGGGTAGTTTTTCTCATGTGGTCGTACCTGTCTAGATGTATAAGCAATTACCCTACCATGCTGTGTTAGTACACACCCTAAGCTAACTCTTGAAGCATCACAATACACTGCATACCCACAGTGCCTTCTGGAAGTACTAGCACAGGTGTAAAACTTACCTTATTTTTCGGCACCCGGAAGCTCCTTTCATATGCATCATTCCATTGGAACTTGGTTTCCTTATGTGTTAACTTTGTTAAACGTGCAGAAATAGAAGAAATACCTTCAACGAACCTTCTGTAATAACCTGTCAACCCTAGGAAGCTCTGAACTTCCGTGTGTGTTGTTGGCCTTGGCCAATCTTTCACAGTCTCTATCTTTTGTGAATCAACCCTTATTCCCTCATCAGATAAAATATGACCCAAGATTTCCATTGATTTTAGCCAAAGTTCACATTTAGAAAATTTGGCATACAACTGTCTATCACAAAGAACCTGTAACACTTGTCGTAAGTGATTTGCGTGGTCCTCTTCTGATCTTGAATAAACCAAAATGTCATCTATAAATACTATCACGAACACATCTAAGAATGGCTTGAATGCCCTATTCATTAGATCCATAAAAACTGTTGGTGCATTCGTTAGCCCAAATGACATAACAAGAAATTCAAAGTGACCATAGCGTGTTCTGAAAGAAGTCTTAGATATATCTTTCTCCTTCACCTTCACTTGGTGATACCCTGATCTCAAATCAATTTTTGAAAAGCATTTGGCACCCTATAACTGATTAAATAAATCATCAATCCTGGGGAGGGGTATTTGTTCTTAATTGTCACCCTATTTAATTTTCGATAGTCGATACACATTCTCAAGGTGCTATCCTTTTTGTGTACAAATAACACTGATGCACCCCAAGGGGACACACTAGGTCTTATAAAACCCTTCTCCAATAAGTCTTTTAACTGCTCTTTTAATTCACGTA
>JAOTQR010064074.1:0-13714 GCA_025774065.1 Solanum ossicruentum | reverse complement strand
ATTTGAATGTATAAAATTTATTTTTATTAAAAAATAATAAATACAAAATTAAAATAAAATACTAAATTTATCTAAGATTATATTAATAATATATCTTAATTTTTTAATCTAACAATTAGTGGTGGTAATGACTCACGGTGATGATTGTATATATCAATTTGGGATGGTATTGGGTGATGATGGTGGTTTTGGGTAATATTTTACGGTATAGTGGTTGATAATAGTGATTAATCGTACTTAGTTTTGATGGCGATTGATAATTAGTAGTGGAGTGACACTATTAGCTAACAGAGGTAGTGAATAATGATGACAATTAGTGATATATAGTGTTGACTAATGGTGGGCGATTGTGATTAGTTGATATAATAGTGGTTGGTAGTAATGATTGCAAATAACGTCTAGTAGTTATGACGATTGACATTGGTGGTGGTGATTGTGATTAGATAGAGGATAATGGTTGTGGATGATTGATGATTGTGTGTGACGGTGATAATAGTTGTAGCTGATATTGATTGTTGGTGATGGATGAATCTATATAGAATAGCGGTGAACTATCATCTCTGTAGAAATTTTTAAATAGACATCATAATGATATTAAGATTTTGTTATAGATTTTAATCATTTAGACTTATTCAAACATATTGAGTGTTGTGAAATAAGAAAACAATGCATTTAATGATTAAGAACTCAATTATTAATATTTAAGTTCAAACCCTACTGGGTGCAAATAATTTCTGAGGGATATCGGACTGGGTAAAACCTGAATTAATCGTGGTGCACTTGCGGAAAACTCCTTGCCGAGGGTCTGTGCACCCTCGTGATTAGTCGGGGCTCAAAAACACTTGGACACCCGGTGCAAATAAAAAATTATTAATATTTAAACCTTAAAAATAAACAACTTAATGACTGAGATCTGAAATATTAAAATTAAGACCTTCATTAAGTTTTGACAAATAAGATTTAAGTTAGGAGAGACGGAGGATATTGATACTTACTATCAACTGTGAAACTTTTTTTAAAATCAATTTGGACCATGGGTTCGTGTTATTTTAAAAATCATTAGAAAGTCAAATACAAAATTGTTGGCCCAAGGCCCACTTACTAAGCAAAGTGATAAAGTCCGAACCAAACTTATCTATAAACAAACAAATTCCCATGATGTAAAGGTTTCCTGATACATTCCAAGTGCCCTTTCCCTTCATAGCTCATCCGTCGCTTCAGATGCTTCCTTGGAAAGTTCGCTGCAACTTCCTTCAACTTTGGGTGGTTAACTATCTTCATCTCGTTCATTCCATAAGTCTGTTTATCAGCTATCAAAGATACGTGTGGTACATATATTTCTCCTTTTTCGATTAAACCTTGTGTGTTCTGACTAACCTTCTTCTTTGGTAATCTCGCTCTAGTATGAAGGTGTTCGAAGAGTCCAACCTGGGAGGTCTCATTGATAGCCCTGGTGCAACTCCGTCTTCAAATCCTAATAACAATTACAAGGGATGTTATTTGATGGTGTTAACCTAATCCTCATTGTGTGGTTTCTCGTCTTGGATACCAAAATAAATGGATGAAAGAAGAAAACACCTTGCTTGACCTTAACTGCTCAAAAAGAAAACTAATGCAATTTACTAACACCATGGGCTTTGAAGGTAAGTTCTATGCATTAAGCTTGCAATGTATTTAGCACTAGTGGTAGAAGTTGAATCCCAATTTCAAATCACTAAATTAAGCAGAAGACGGTCCATTCCATTAGTTATTTCTAAACTCTTCGTGGAATATCTTTATGAATCCAATAGAGAGATCATGATATCAGAACAATCAACTATGAAGGCGGACAAAGTGGACTTGTTGAAGCTACAGATGGATGATCTATCATGGTTAATATTGGACAACCTTGGAAATAGAACATTACTAATTATTGTATGTCAGTTAATTTTTGGGAAAATAACTATAAGAGCATAAGGCTAAAGAGGCAACTGGACGTAGCCCCAGTTCCTCAACATATACCTTTACGTCTATACTACTGATCAAATATTATCTAAGATAGTATAATGCAGTACATGGAGGGATCTAGCTAGTTTAGACCTCATATTTGCTCTAAACTAGACATCTTGAATTACTGATTTGACGATGGTATCCGTTGGATGCCTCTTCCCTGTAAAAATGATTTGATTCCTCTCTAACCACAACCAGCATCCAACGTCATATGGTAGATGATAGAGCTTGGTGTGTTAGTCTGTTTATACTTCTCCATCCAATTGCATTCTCTATGCCAATCCCAGCACGATCTTACTATGTACTGCCATTTCAATAGTTACCCACACTTCTGCTGCAATGGGGCATTAGAAAAATAGATGTTTGATAGTCTCAACACTCCCTTCACACATAGGACACATAGGTTCTGCATCAACCCCCCATTTAATCAACCTGTCTTTGGATAGATCTTCTCATTAGCCAGTAAGAATGTAACAAATACCCATTTTGGAGGTGTAGGATTGCTACAATCAGCCTTCTCCAGCTTACTCGTGGAAATGCTCCCATGAGTTTCAAGTACATGCTTCATATAGAGAAGAACTCTCTTATCTCCATTTCATTTTGAGCATTCAGTCCAGCTTTACTCATCTAGGAGGCGGCTTGAAGGATCTTCGTAATTACCCATGAAGCTTGATTAGTTATTATACTGTAACATCGCCTCCCTTTACGTAGTACTGGTGTACCTATGAACCCACAACTTATCGTTATTATTACTTATCCCTTTATGTGACAGCATGAACATGTGTGCTTAAAACTTATGTTTACGTCAACATCTATGATATAGGTATAAAAAACAATTAACCTTATATAAAAAAATATGATTTAGGGATTAAGGCATCATTTATTTTTATTAAGATTAAGACATTTGAATCGAAATACACATTTGAATATCAAGATGTGCATTGATACTCGGAAGTCTGAGTCTGAATACACACCCAAGTATTAAGATGTTGCATTGAGATCTGAATACTAAATAGTTAATACTATTTATTTTCTTAAGATTTGAATGTATAAAAGAAGGCAGAAATCCCCGACCCGACACTTGTTAGAAGAGCGATACCCTCCAATTTTCGCTCGGATAGGAGCGCAGCCTTGCTCTCCTGATAAGATAAGGAGAGGGGTGAATCGACTGAAAGTGTCGTGCGGCCCCAGGTGAAAGGTGGCTTAACTCCGAAGGGGGGGCCTTTCATCACCGGGCCGCTTGACTCCGGTGCAAAAGCCGACTCTCCTATAACGTTCACAAAGAGACCCAGCGATTCCAAATCTTGGAACTTCCTTCGATTTGCCCAAAAAGATAGGACCCCAGGATGTGATGAGTCGACATCGAGGTGCCAAACGACTCCGTCGATAAGAGCTCTTGGGAGTCATCAGCCTGTTGGCCTAGGCCTTGGCCTTAGCCTTCAAATGAATGGGGCCTTAGCCAAACTTCTGCTTTTTATATGCAGAAGAGCCTTGGCTTTGCTGGGCATCAGTCCTTTGGCGGGCTTCCCTCTTTCCTTGGCTCTGCTCGCTCGTCTACGCTCCGCCCCAGCAAGTAATAATTAAAAGAATAATGAATACGAAATTAAAATAAAATAAAGTTACCAACTTTATCTAAAGTTATATTAATAATATATTTTATTTTTTTAATCTAACAATTGGTGGTGGTGATGACTCATGGTGGTGATTGTACATATCTATTTGGGATGGTATTGGGTGATGATGGTGGTTGTGGGTAGTATCTTATGTTATAGTATAGTGATTGGCAATATTGATTAATTATACTTGTTGGTGTTGACTGATAATTAGTGGTGGAATGATACTATTAGTTAATGGAGGTAGTGAATGATGATGCCGGTTAGTGGTATATAGTGTTGACTAATGGTGGTCGATTGTTATTAGTGGATATAATAGTGGTTGGTAGTGATGATTGCAAATAATGTCTAGTAGTAATGACGATTTACAGTGATGGTGGTGACTGTGATTAGATAGAGGATAATGGTTGTGGATGATAGGTGGTGGTGATTGACAGTGATAGTAGTTGTAGTTGAGATTGATTGTTGGTGATGGATGAATGTAGATAGAATAATGGTGAACTGTCATCTTTGTAGAAATTTTTAAATAGACATCTTAATGATATTAAGATTTTGTTATAGATCTTAATCATTTAGAGACTTATTTAGACATATTAAGTCTTGCAAAATAAGAAAACAAATGCATTTAATGATTAAGAACTCAATTATTAGGATTTAAACAAATGCATCTTTTAGCTTTTTTTATTCTGAATTTTCACTTCTCTCTAGATTTTCTCGTGTTCCGGCGACGTCACTTGAATTCCGGCGATGTTACTTGAACTACTGGTGACGTCAGTCTTCTTGGAGCAGAAGTTTTGAGTTTTCTGGCGACGTCCTCCTTTGTTTTTCGACGAACCCTAGTTGGAATTTTCAAAACAGATCCGGCGACATCTGTGAAAATTTTCAGTGAGTCTTCTTTTTCAGAACAGATCCAAGTTTCTTCTTTTTTCTTTCTTTTTTCTTTTCCGGCTAGTTCCGGCGAGATCTACTGTTTTGCAGTCAGTTTCCGACGTAATTTTCTGGCGACATCCAGTTGATCAGTCATCCTCAACTCCGAGACTACAGATTTCTGGCGACGCCATTACCCCAGGTTCCGGCGAAGTTTTCCGGCCCCCCATTCAAACAGTCAATTTCCGATCAGATTACTTAGGTGATATCCTCCATTTTCTCTTTTCCTTCTTGTTCAAATTCCTATTTGTCACTTGAGTTCCGGCGACGTCACTTGAACTCTGTTTGGCTGAATGTTAGATTAGCTATAAAATCTACCAGATGATTAGCTTCCCTGAATATCTGTGTTATTTGCATTTGATTGCTCCTTGTGTGCTCTTGGATTTCCTCAATTATATTAGCAATTTCACACGGAATTTAATCATCCTCGATAGACTAAGAGAATCTGTCTCCAAGTTGATCTTGTTAATACCCCTCTGTAGACAGTATCTCAAACCCTGACTAACCGCAATAGCCTCAACCATCATATTAGTATTCTCCCCAATACAGTTAGCCTCAACATATATAAGGCCACCTTGTTCATCCATTACACAGAAACCATAAGGACTCTACCCAGGGTTGCCCTTAGATTAACCCACCCTTCACATGTAACTTCCACTTCACAATATGATGGTAGAGTGGGGCCCTCCATCTATGCATGAAGAAGCTTGAGGAATCACTTTGAGCCTTGACCTTTAATGCGAGAGAACTTGAAACCTAAAGAACTTGGAGGAACTTGATTAGAGGAATTTTAGAGAGGTTTTGAGAGGAATTAGAGGGAGTTTGAGAGAGATCAAGGCTAAAAATGAGAGAAATTTCGGGAGTTCACGCATGTAAGGGTGTTGGGATATGTTCTAATTGCCCTTGCTTAATTCTGAAAATTTTCAAAAAATTTTGTTAATGGAAGGAACAAGTGGGCCATGCGGATGGTCATTTTTGCACAAAGTTCAATTTTCCCTTGTTTTGGCCTAGGAATGTGTTTAGATTGATCGCATACTTTTCTAGTTAAGGCAAAATCAACTGAAAAATTATTTTCGATACGGTTGACCTAAAAAGTGAAGGCGACCCTTTTCCTACACAATTTGGCCTTCAGAAAAAGAATAAGAAATCCGATTTGCCGAAAAAAGTATGGATTTTACGATATTCAAGAAATACACCATGAGGATATTTCGAGTCCCGTGAGAGGTGTTGCAGCTTCGCCGCAATAGAGGTCTGTTTGAAAGACTGATGTATGAAACTTTAGGAGAAAGGTTTCCCCCTTGCTATCCACCCTCAGGAGGAGGTTGGCCACCACTCATGGCGGCTGATTCCACCAGTCATCAGATGACGGTATGATGACGTTATTTGGCTTTAGGTTTTTTAGAGAGCTTGAAGAGTATATTTCATATTATTCAATTACAATCTGTTGGTATAATTTGTGGATTTTTACTTTTTTTTTAGCTAATTGTCAAATGTGAAACTTATAGAAGTAGGACAAGCAATTTTTTTTGGAAAGTGATGTCTTCTGCATCTTATGCTTACAAATGGAGAACAAATATGTCATCTTATTTTTTTTATGAAGTTAGGCATTGCATAAAAAGGCATCCAGCAGATGCAAAATTACAGAAAATAAAAGGGCTCCCAAAGAGTATAAGAAAAAGTTGTTAGCTCCGTTACAATCTTCAAACTAGTACTAAAGAGCTAACAATGTCAAGAAATTGTTCAGTACTGAATACATGGATTAAATTTAGCTAACTGAACAACATAAGTAAACACCTAACTTTAAGAGAGTGGCTTGGAGTTGAGATCCCATCAAAACATCTACAGGTTTTTTTGGTCCATAACCACCGAAATATAATCCCGGGGTGTCTTTACCTAGGCTTTCTTAACGGACTTATCAACTCTCCATGTATTTTTTTTATGACAAGGGAAACTCGTAACCAATACCCTTTAGGTGTACATAGGGTGAAATACTTGCTCGTATGCAATAGTTTGCAAACCACACAGGAGAGGTAACCTGTGCGAGGCAAGCCAATGCTACAAGCTCGACCTAGAAGGCAAATCCCTTGCTTTTTTCAGCAAGGAGATTTAAACTTAAGACCTCCAACGTAGAAGTCCCAAGCCCAAACAACTGGGCTACCCCGAAGGGTATCGACTCTCTATGTATTCCAGCTCGTATAGGCTTTATTCACATTTTGTGGCATGACCCATTGTAAGCCAAAAATATAGTAGAACATAGTCCAAAGGACCTTGACCACTTCACAGTGAAGCAATAGGTGACTGACTATTTATGTGCTATTTTGACACATATAGCACTTATTATCCACAACGACACCTCTTTTGTTGAAATTATCTTGTGTTGAACATGCTTCATGGAGAGCAAATCCAACAAAAACAGATGATCATAGTAGGTATTTTGGTCTTCCAAATGAGTTTTTAGGGCCAAAGTTCAGTGATATGATTTTGGCAACATAATTGATGATAACAATCTTTCACAGTGAAGGTGTTTTTTCTTCCCCGTACGAATCTGTCAGCAAAATTCTAATCCTGAATCTAATAATCACTGATGTAAATAAATCAAATGTATACATGTAATCATTGCCTCAATCACTCCCATCAATATCTTCCGACGACATCTGTTTATCTGTAATGATAGTTTCAGATGCTTAGAGATCCTTATCTATTTCTCCTCTTTCTTAGTTACCCTGGGATGCCAGAAAAGGCCTTTTTAGAAGCTTGCCCTGTATGTCGTAATCTTTACAACTGCATAGAATGTCTGTGATTAAATGGGCGAGCGAAAATAGGATTCTTTCAACTTTTTCTTGTTATAATGCTCTAAAAACATTTATTTATTCCAAATTGAGTTGTTCTCTTGTTTGGAATACAACATTTGATGGATGTGGAAGTGAATTTCAATGATGAAGAAAAACTCGACTAGCCTAAATACATTGTGCAAGCACTTTTTACCTGTTTTGGAACAATTTAGTTTAGAGTAAATGATTGAAAAGCAGATTGAGTATCAAACAGATTTTCCAACTCTTAATCCTGGATATTTCTTATGTGCATTATTTTCTAGTTGTTGCCACATTTACTCTGTGCAATTATGAAGTTTTGTCTTGAACAATCTGGTACAAATTTGGGTAAGCTTCCATGAGTGGAGTGTTACTTAGCCATTTGTCACTCTAGAATTCAATATATAAGCCATCCCTGCTTTTAACCATACCTCTGTTACAAATCCACTCCACAACTTGCTAATATATTTCTAAAGGCCAACCCAATGGGGTGAATTGGAAGCTTTTGTGCTTCATTTATCCCTTCTTTCATGCTTTGCAACAACAATTTCTTTCCAAACACTATAGTCATTTGTACTAAATCTCCACAACCATTTCATGAGCAAGCTTTTGTTGAATTTGATACTCAATCTGCTTTTCAATCATTTGCTCTAAACTAAATAGTTCCAAAGTAGACAAAAGTGCTCGGTGTAATGTAGTTAGAGTAGTCGAGTTTTTCTTCATTACTGAACTTCACTTCTACATCCTTCAACTGTTGTATTCCAAACAAGAGAACAACTCAATTTGCAATAAATAAATGTTTTTAGAGCATTAGACCAAGAGAAAAATTGAAATAATCCTACTTTCACTTGCCCATTTAACTACAGACATTCTATGCAGTTGCAAAGATTACGACATATAGGGCAAGCTTCTAAAAAGGCTTTTTCTGGCATCCCAAGGTACCTAAAAAAGAGGAAAAATTGATAAGGATGACTAAGCATCAGAGACTATCATTACAAATAAACAGATATCGTCGGAAGAGATTGATGGGGGTGATCAAGGCAATGATTACATGTATACATTTGATTTATTTATTATCTATAAGTAGTAATATGTCAAAACAATGATTAGGTCTTTGATTGAAATCAATCATACTAATTTGCTAATTTATCAAAGCAAGACACTACGTAAACCCTTTATATCCTTTGAACATATCGAGAAATCCTTTTTATGGTTGTTCTATAATTTGTATGCTATCATATCATATATGCCAAAGATCCAAATTTTAAAGAATTGGCAGTTAGGCTTAACAACCTCAATGAAAAAAGATTAAAAAATCACTTCTCACCAAAACTCAATCAAAATTGTTTATCTTTGGTAAAAAGGAAATCTTAATCGAGTCTGCTTGTGATAACGAAGATAAGTGACTTGAGTTGAATTCTAGATCGGTGTCTTAAGTCTTAGCACCGAGTGATGCAAATGAACGCAAAATCTTTTAGCTTTACATTTGGAACAACACACAACTCTGTCTTTGTCATTTTTCTTACACTGATGACACATTCTAGAGTCCCCTCTCTTCCTGCTGTTTTCTCCGCATCTTATTTTCTTCCTTTTTTTATTTGTTGAATTATCAACTTGTTCTTCTTCCTCAACCCTACTGCTATCTATGATATGATCACAACTAGTTTTCTTTGCTTGTTTCCTTCCATTTTCTTGTTTTTTCCTCCAACAAAATTCTAAACTCTTTGTTTCTCCTCTCAATCGCAATAAAACCTATAAAAGACAAGATATGGAGAATAACTTGTTATATTCTGCGCTAACTGTAGATTATACAAGATGTTCTATGATCTTTCCATCATGCTAACAATTGAAAGATCTATTCTCCATATCTTATCATTTACAGGTTTTATTGCGAATGGGAGGAGAAACAAAGAGTTGAGAATTGGAGGAAAAATGTAAGAAATCAAACAAAGAAAACCTATTATGACCATAGATAGCAACAGTAGTAAGGAAGAAGAAGAACAAGTTGATAATTCAACGAATAAAAAGAGGAAGAAAATAAGATGTGGAGAAAATAGTAGGAAGAAAGCGGACTCTAGAAAGTGTAAGAGGATTGACAAAGACAGAGTTGTGTCTTGTTCGAAATGTAAAGCTAAAAGATTTTGCATTCATTGTATCACTCGATGGTAACACTTAAAATGCCGATCTTGAATTTAAGTTCAAGCCACTTATCTTTCGATTGAGATTTTTTTTGGGTCAAAGATAACAATTTTGATTGAGATTTGGTGGGAAGTGATTTTTTATCCTTTTTAATTGAGGTTGTTAAGTCTAATTATCAATTCTTTAGAATTTAGATCTTTGACAGTCATATATGTTATCGTAGTAGACTGGACAACCATAATAAAAATTTCTTGATATGTTCAAAGGATGTGAAGGGTTTATGTAGTGTCTTGCTTTGATGAATTAGCAGATTTATATAATCGATTTCAATCAAATACCTAGTCATTTTTATGAAATATTACTATTCACTGATATAAATAAATCAAATTTATACATGAAATCATTGCCTCAATCCGCCCTATCAATCTCTTCCAACGACATATGTAATGATAGTTTCTGATGCTTAGAGATCCTTATTTATTTGTCCTCTTTTTTAGTTACCCTCGGATGCCAGAAGAAGCCTTTTTAGAAGCTTGCCGTTATGTCGTAATCTTTGCAACTGCATAGATGTCTGTGATTAAATGAGTGAGCGAAAGTAGGGTTCTTTCAATTTTTCTCTTGGTGTAATGCTTTAAAAGCATTTATTTAATCCAAATTGAGTTGTTCTCTTGTTTGGAATACAACATTTGATGGATGTGGAAGTGAATTTCAGTATGAAGAAAAACTCGACTAGCCTAAAGACATTGTTTGAGCACTTTTTGCCTGCTTTGGAACAATTTAGTTTAGAGTAAATGATTGAAAAGTAGATTGAGTATCAAACAGATTTTTCAGCTCTTAATCCTGCACATTTCTTATGTGCATTACATTCTAGTTGTTGCCACATCTACTCTGTGGTGCTATTGTGAAGTTTTTTTCTTGAGCAATCTGTTACAAATTTGGGTAAGCTTCCATGAGCGAAGTGTTACTTACCCATTTGTCACTGTAGAATTCAATCTATAAGTCATCCCTGCTTTTAACCATACCTCTATAACAAATCCACTCCACAACTTGCTGATATATTTTTAGAGGCCAACCTCATGGGTGAATTGGATGTTTCTGTGCTCATTTATCCCTTCTTTCATGCTTAGCAACAACTATTTCTTTCCAAAGACTGTATATTCATTCGTACTAAATCTGCACAACCATTTCATAAGCAAGCTTTTGTTGAATTTGATATTCAATCTGCTTTTCAATCATTTGCTCTAAACTAAATAGTTTCAAAGCAGGCAAAAGTGCTCGTACAATGTATTTAGAGTATTTGAGTTTTTCTTCGTCACTGAATTTCACTTCTACATCCATCGAATGTTGTATTTCAAATAAGAGAACAACTTAATTTGCAATAAATAAATGTTTTTAGAGCATTCGACCAAGAGAAAATTGAAAGAATCCTACTTTCGCTTGCCCATTTAACTGCAGACATTCTATGCAGTTGCAAAGATTACGACATACGAGGCGAGCTTCTAAAAAGACCTCTTCTGGTATCCCAAGATACCTAAAAAAGAGGACAAGTAGATAAGGATGGCTAAGCATAAAAAACTATCATTATAGATAAACAGATGTCTTCGGCAGAGATTGATAGGGGTTGATCGAGGTGATGATACATTACGTAAACCCTTCATATCCTTTGAACATATTAAGAAATCTTTTTTTATAGTTGTTTTGTATGCTATCGTATCATATATGATTGCCAAAGATCCAAATTTTAAAGAATTTGTAATTAGGCTTAACAGCCTCAATGAAAAAAGATTAAAAAAATCACTTTCCACCAAAACTCAATCAAAATTGTTCGTCTTTAGCAAAAAAAAAAAAATCTCAATCGAGTCTGCTCGTGATAAAGAAGATACTTGGCTTGAGCTTAAATTCTAGATCAGCGTCTTAAGTCTTACCATCGAGTGATGCAATGAATGCAAAATCTTTTGGCTTTACATTTGGAACAACACACAACTCTGTCTTTGTCAATCCTCTTACACTAATGACACTTTCTAGAGTCCGCTTTCTTCCTACGATTTTCTCCACATCTTATTTTCTTCCTCTTTTTATTCGTTGAATTATTAACTTGTTCTTCTTCTTCCTTATTACTGTTGCTATCTATGATCACAACTGGTTTTCATTGCTTGTTTTCTTCCATTTCTCTTGTTTTTTCCTCCAGTAAAGAGTTGAGAATCGGAGAAAAAACCAAGAAAAATGGAATAAATCAAGCACAAAAAACCTGTTGTGATAATAGATAGCAGCAGTAGTGAGGAAGAAGAACGAGTTGATAATTGAACGAATAAAAAGAGGAAGAAAATAAGATGTAGAGAAAACAACAGGAAGAGAGGGGACTCTAGAGTGTGTTATCAGTGTATAAGGAATGACAAAGACAGAGTTGTGTGTTGTTCCAAATGTAAGGCTAAAATATTTTGCGTTCATTGCATCACTTGAAGGTAAGACTTACGACGTCGATCTGGAATTAAGCTCAAGCCAACTTATCTTCCTTATCACGAGCAGACTCGATTGGGATTTTTTTGGGGTCAAAAACGAACAATTTTGATTGAGTTTTGATAGGAAGTGATTTTTTTATCTCTTTTCATTAAGGTTGTTAAGCCTAATTGCCAATTCCTTTAAATTTGGATATTTGACCGTCATATATAATATGATAGCATACTGAATAACCATAAAAAAGATTTCTTGATATGTTCAAAGGATGTGAAGGGTTTATGTAGTGTCTTCCTTTGATGAATAAGCAAATTTATATGATCAATTCAATCAAAGACCTAGTCATTGTTCTGACATATTACTACTCACTGATATAAATAAATCAAATATATACGTGTAATCATTGCCTCTATCACCCCCATCAATCTCTTCCGACGACATATGTAATGATAGTTTCTGATGCTTAGGGATCCTTATCTATTTGTCCTCTTTTTTAGTTACCCTGGGATGCTAGAAGAAGCCTTTTTAGAAGCTTGCCTTGTATGTCGTAATTTTTTACAACTGCATAGAATGTCTGTGATTAAATGGGCGAGCAAAAATAGGATTCTTTCAATTTTTCTCTTGTTATAATGCTTTAAAAGCATTTATTTATTCCCAATTGAGTTTCTCTGTTGTTTGGAATACAACATTTGATGGATGTGGAAGTGAATCTCAGTGATGAATAAAAACTCAACTACTCTAAATACATTGTGTGAGCACTCTTTACCTGCTTTGGAACAATTTAGTTTAGAGTAAATGATTGAAAAGCAGATTGAGTATCAAACAGATTTTCCAACTCTTAATCCTGCACATTTCTTATGTGCATTACATTCTAGTTGTTGCCCCATCTACTTTGTGTAATTGTGAAGTTTTTATCTTGAGCAATCTGGTACAAATTTGGGTAAGCTTCCATGAGTAGAGTGTTAGTTAGCCATTTGTCACTCTAGAATTAAATATATAAACCATCCCTGCTTTTAACCATACCTCTATAACAAATCCAATTCACAACTTGCTAATGTATTTCTAGAGGCCAACCCCATGGGGTGAATTGGATGCTTTTGTGCTCCATTTATCCTTTCTTTCATGCTTAGCAGCAACAATTTCTTTCCAAACGCTATAGTTATTTGTACTAAACCTCCACAACCATTTCATGAGCAAGTTTTTGTTGAATTTGATACTCAATCCGCTTTTCAATCATTTGCTCCAAACTAAATTGTACCAAAACAGACAAAACTGCTCGTACAATGTAATTAGAGTAGTCGAGTTTTTCTTCATCACTGAACTTCACTTCTACATCCATCAAATGTTGTATTCCAAATAAGAGAACAACTTAATTTGCAATAAATAAATGTTTTTAGAGCATTTGACCAAGAGAAAATTGAAAGAATCCTACTTTCATTTGCCCATTTAACTGCAGACATTCTATGCAGTTGCAAAGATTACGACATACAGGGCAAGCTTCTAAAAGGCCTTTTCTGGGGTACCTAAAAAGGAGGAAAAATAGATAAGGATGACTAAGCATCAGAGACTATCATTACAAATAAACATACATCGTCGGAAGAGATTGATGGGGGTGATCGAGGCAATGATTACATGTATACATTTGATTTATTTATATTTATACGTAGTTATATGTCAGAACAATGACTAGGTCTTTGATTGAAATCAACAACAACAACATACCCAGTAATATCCCACAAGTGGGGTCTGGGGAGGGCAAATTGTACGCAGACCTTACCGCTA
>JAOTQR010064063.1:0-13714 GCA_025774065.1 Solanum ossicruentum | reverse complement strand
TCATCTCAAAGGTAATTGAAAGATACAGTATACAGTTTTTGATAGGTGGTAGCCCGAGGGGTTGAGTATAACCTAGCTAGGGACGAACCCGGTACAGTTTCACCATTGGTCAGTTGGTCATTTGTATTACAGCTGTGCACAGATTTTAAGGTAAAGATTTTATAGTAAAGGTAAAGTAATATAAAGAACATAAAGTTCATGATCCCACAGTACAAATAAAGGTGGTCTCTTATGCTACACCAGTGTACAGTTTCATTTAAGTTGTTACTTGATATACAGAATATCCTACCTTACGTACTCAGTGCATTATCTCGTACTGACATACCTTACGGGTGACCTACATTTCATGCTGCAGGTACAGGTGCTAGTAGATCTCCCCAGTAGGAGTACTGGATATTCAGCTGTTGTCACCAAGCTCCAGGTTGCTTCGAGGCTTCTATATGTCTATCACTTACATGTTTTTATTGCATAGCTTGTTGAGGAGGGGCCTATCCTGACCCTTATCAGATGTTTTTCTTTATTTAGAGGCTTTGCAGACCATGTAAAGAAAAGTGAAGTCATGTCGCGTACTATAGACACTGGGGCCCCAACGGCCTAGTCATATGCATTTCCTTTTGGCTTGTTATCACTGCTTATCTTATTAAAAGCATGTCCAATATAGAAACTGCTTATAGTATGTATAGAAAATGCATAGACACAGGTTGGTTCTCCCGAGCCTTATCGGCGACGAGTGCCAGTCCGCCATAACGAGACTTTGGGGTGTGACAGTCCTATTATAAGAAAATTCCACATTAGGCAAGTAATCTTCCCAAGAAGTCAACTTTCCATTCAAGCAGCCCTGAACATATTCTCGAAAGTTCTATTAACCACTTCTGTTTGCCTATTAGTTTATGGGTGTCAAGATGTGGAAAATAGTAATTTAGTCCCTAACTTTCCCTAATGAATTCTCCAAAAGTGACTTGAAAGCTTGGCATCCCTATCACTAACAATAGCTCTAGGTATTCCATGCAATTTAACCACTTCTTTTACAAACAAGTCAGCCACATGAGATGCACCATTAGTCTTTTTACATGGAAAATGATCCATTTTAGAAAATTTGTCTACAACCACAAATATACTGTCCTTACCATATTTAGTCCTTGGAAGCGCCAATCTAAATTCCATAGAAATATCAATCCAAGGAGAATTAGAAATAGGTAAAAGGAGAATCAAGACCATGCGACAATGTTAGAAGACTTAGCATGTTTACATTCAAGACAATAAGAACACAATTTTTCAACATTCTTTCTCAAGCTAGGCCAAAACAATGTTCAAAAAGTATTTGCAAAGTTTTAAGCACTCCACAATGTCCCATTAGCACTCCAGAATGTGCTTCCCTAACAAATAGTCATGCAAAGAGTTGTTAAGTACACACAACTTATTTCACATAAATAGAAATTCATCTTGAATGATTAAATTTCTGAAAAGGACCCAACTTACATTCATAAATTTTTTTACCAAAATTAGGATAATTAGGATAGAGTAACTTGATTTGGTCAAAACCCAAAAACTTTTAAGTAAGTGTGGATATCAAAACATACCTTCTTGAGAGTACATCAGCAACCACATTCTCCTTTCATTGTTTGCAGGCAATTACATAAGGAAAATCTTCGGTAAACTCCACCCATTTAGCATGCCTACAAGTAAGTTTACCTTGGCTCTTCAAGTACTTCAATGACTTATAATCGGTCTTGATCAAGAATTCTCAAGGCCACAAGTAGTGCTGTCAGGTAGCTAACGTCCTTTCCAAGGCATGTAACTCCTTAATATAAGTTGAGTAGTTCAATGTTGCTCCACTTAGCTTTTACTGAAGTAGGCAATTTGCTTGGAGTCTTGCATTAAAGCAGCACCTATGCCCTTATCAGAGGCACACACTCAACTTCAAAAGACTTAGAAAAATCAGGTAATTGCGAAAGAGGAGCAGAACACAATTTTTCTTTCAGCAAGTTAAATACATCATTTTGTTCCTTTCCCTATGAAAAAAATCTTATCCTTCTTAATAACTTCAGTTAAAGGAGAAGCAATGGTGCTAAAGTCCCTCACAAACCTCCTATAAAAAGTAGCAAGTCCATAAAAACTCCTAACTTCAATTATGCTATTAGGTCTAGGCCATTCTATAATTTCTTTGATTTTATCACCATCTACTTCAATTCCCTTAGAACTGACCACAAAACCTAAGAAAACTACACAATCCACACAGAAAGTACACTTGTTGAGATTAGCAAACAAGAGTTGATTTCTAAGGAATTCAAAAACATGTTTTAGGTGCTCTAAGTGTTCACCTAGATTCTGAGAAAAGATAAAGATGTCATCAAAATACACAACAATAAATTTTCCATGAAAATCTTTAAAAACATGAATCATTAGTCTCATAAATGTGTTGGGTGCATTTGTTAAGCCAAAAGGCATAACTAACCCCTCATAATGTCCATATTTGGTCTTAAAAGTAGTTTCTCATTCATCTCCAGGATTCATACGAATCTGATGGTAACCACTTTTAAGATCAATTTTAGAAAAGATTATGGATCCATATAGTTGATCTAGCATATCATCAAGACAAGGGATACGATGACGATACTTTACCATTATCTTGTTGATGGCTCTATAGTCCATACATATCCTCCATGTTGCATCCTTTTTGGCTACCAATAGGAAAAAAATAGAACATGCGCTCATGTTCTCTCGAACAAAACCCTTTTTACGTAATTCTTCAATTTGGCTTTATAATTCCTTAGTCTCTTCAGGACTACTCCTATAGGCAGGCCTATTAGGTAGTTAAGACCCAGGCACAAAGTCTATTTGGTACTCAATCCCTCTCAAAGGTTGCAACCCCTTTGGATTATCATCGGGAAAAACATCTTCAAACCTCTACGAAAGAGAAGAAACACTATTTGGCAAAGAAGAAGTTAGTTCTTTAAAGTAAATCAAGATTTATGGATAGCCCCTCTTTTCTAGCATTCAAACACTATTTGGCATTTATCTAAAGACTTTATTTTTTCTTTTCCTTAGCCTCTTTCCTCTCACCAAAATCTTTTATTTTTTCACTCAAACCCTCTTTTAGAACTTTACTTAGTTTGCTGCACTCCCTCTCTTTTTCTTGGCCATCTCTCTTTTTTTTCTATGTCTTTGCCCTTTCTTTTACCTCAAACTCACTTTTTATCTCTCCCCTTTGCTTTTCTATTGTTTCTCTCAATAGTTTTTGATCTTGAAACACTTGTGAAAGAGCTAATGGTGTAAGAGTAAATTTCTTACCATTATGCAGAAGACTGTACCTATTCTTTCTCCCATGGTAGTATCCCTATCATATTGCAAAGGTTGGCCAAGTAAAAGGTGACATGCTTGCACTGGAACTACATCACAAAGAATTTCATCTTCATACCTACCAACATTGAATGAAATCATGCATTGTTTGTTTACGTTTAGCTCTTCACTATCATTCAACGTTTGGAACCTATATAGGGTAGAGTGTTTCATGCATGCAATTCCTAGTTTATCTACCAAATATGAACTCACCACATTTGCATAACTTCCCCCATCAATAATCATAGACTAAGTCCTCCCTTTTATTCCACATCTAGTGTGGAACAAATTCTCCCTCTGTCCTTCATCACCACTACCCAAATTAATAGTCATAATTCTCCTAACTACCAGAATTATACCATCATTGGGTAGTTCTAAGTCATCTTCTTTACTTGTACCTCCTCCATGTTCTTCTTCCCCCTCACTTTTTTCACTCTCATATTCTCCATTCTCTCTAAGTATGATGTTTCTTCTACTTGGACATTCATGCGTCATATGACCCCTCCAATGACATTTATGACATTGAATAGAACTACAAGGTTTAGAAGATCTGCGATTGAAGGTTTTACCTCCCTCATCAACTTTACCTTTACCTCTGTCTTCTAGAGGTTTAGAAGGAGCTTTTCCTTCTTGATTTGACCATGGATTCTTAGAGATGGAGTTATGTCAATTTCTCCATGAGTTAGGTTGCTGCTTTTTCTTGATTTGTTTTTATACTTTAACAGACAAATCAACTAACTCGTCTAAATTTACATACTATTGTATCTCTACTACATTAGTTATTTCATAATTTAAACCATTTAAAAGTATAGCTTCTTCTTCCTCTATGCGATTAGCTTAGATCATACCCAAATCCATGCTTTTGAAGTACTCATCTACTGATATGGAACCTTGCTTCAAGTGTTGAAGGTGAGATTGCAACTCTCTTTGAAAATATGATGGCACAAACCTCTTCCTCATTACCCTTTCTATCTCTGCCCAGGCAGCAATAGATGGTAGCTCCTCTTTCTCTCAGGCCCTAGCAAGCTTTATCCACCAAGAAGCAGCATAATTAGAAATCTCAACAACAACAAGTTTAACTTTCTTACCCTTAGAGTAGTCATGACAATCAAAGATAGCTTCAACTCGTCTCTCCCAATGTTGACGGACTTCACAAAACCTATTTATTATTCGTAGAAGCTTCTAAGACTTGTAATTAGGGTCTGGTAATCAGCTCTTGGGGTCTAGGACTTCATACCTTTAAACCATCTTCACTTCTACGAACCATTAGACTTGTAGGCTTCAACTGCTTCAAGTATCCTCTCTAGAAATCTTTACGAAATCTAACTATATGACTTATAGAATGCTCTACAAATGGTATAGAGTCTCGTGGACTTTAACTTTAGATCTCAACCTTCACTAGAATTTGTGTCTAAACTACCTGTACGACTCGTAGAGGATCTCGTAAATCATAAAAAACCAGTAAATTTTGTAATTTTGCCCCAAAGTCATGTCAACCTGCTTTCTTGCAATGAAAACATAAAAATACATAAAAACCATAAATGTCGCATTGAGGACACACAAAATTCTAAGTTTTAAACATCAAAAGTGTTTTATTTTGATACCCTTTTATTTGGGTAAATCAAGGAATGCGAAACAAGTAATAAAGGAAAGGTAAATGAAAGCAACAACATTTTCTATTAGTTGGGGAGTTTGTGTGATATTAAATATAGAGATAGATTAATAGGAGCCGAATCAGAAATGATTAAAAGGGGAGTCACTCCTCATAAGTCTTACATAGGTGCTGAAATGTTCATTCAATAGTAAGAGACAAAAGGTGACAAAGCTAAGTTTCAAAAATGTCTATCCATTTTCACTTCTTTGTCAATTTATATCCCACTGGTTGAGGGTCTCAATTAAATGTCAGCATGTGCACAATTTATGAAGAAATTGGTAACCAAAAAAAACCCTTAGATTATGAAATGATTGACATTCGACACAGTTGTAGCGCCCTTTTAACTAGAGAAGTGGTAACAAAGAGGGATGATCTGGGTGCATTCACAATATTATGCACTATCGGAGCATGTAATTTTTGGAAGATCCCCATGTGATTTAGGGGCTAGAGTAAATCTAATGCCTCTTATGGTATTTGAACAACTTGGTGTGAATACTTTGTCCCCAACAACCATGAACCTTCTTATGGTTGATTGGTCAATCAAAAATCTGATCGGGATATTGTATGATGTATTGATGAGAGTAAATAAGTTATATTCCCAGCTGACTTCATAGTTTTGGACCTTGACCTGGATATTGATGTGCCTTTAATTATGGAATGACCATTTTTAGCTACAGGTAGAGCTTTGGAGGATGTTGAAAGGGGATGTCTGAAATTCAGGGTGAATGGTAAAGAGGTAAATTTCAATATTAACAATGCACTAGAGAGGCCTGAAGACTTTCGTGTGAATACTATTGTTACTGTGGTCAATGAGGTTGTGCAAGACATTGGGGAGGGTTAGATTATTCCAGAGCTAACTCAATGGCTAAAATTATGTTGAATTTTGTGGAGGACGATGAGAATGTTTATGATGAAGTGGTGGCTACAATGATGGAGGTTGCTGGTCATTCAAGAAACCCAGCTAAGCTTGACATAGATTTGAAAAATTAGGAAATGCAGCAAGCAAATCCATGTATTGAATAGCCACAAAAAATCAAACTAAAGGAGCTGCAAAATCACTTGCAATACACCTTCTTGGGGGATAACAAAACCTTGCCAGTAATTGTAGCATCAAGACTACATGAAAAACAATTAAGGCTCTTGTTAGGGTGCTCAAAAGACATGTAAAGGCCATTGGCCGGACAATAGCCTATATCATGGGCAATCTTTTGGATATTTGCACCCACAAGATAAAAGTTGTTGAGGGATGTAAGCCCACTATTGAGCACCGATACAAGCTAAATCCTCCCATATAGGAGGTAGTAAAAAGTATATCATTATGTGGTTGGACGCCGGAGTTATATACCCAATTGCATATAGTAATAGCGTAAGTCTAGACCAGTGTGTACCCAAGAAAGGAGGCATGATTGTGGTTCCAAACGTGAAGGGCCAATTAATATCAAAACAACCAGTTACCAGATGGAGAATCAACATGTACTACCAAAAGTTAAATGCATCAACAGAGAAAGATCATTTCCTATAACCATTTATGGACCAAATGCTAGCCAGACTAGCTGGAAGGGGGTGTATTGTTTCCTTGATTGTTATTCTGGGTATAATTGAATACCTATTACACCTAAGATTAATATAACACAACCTTCACTTTGCCTTATGGTACATTCACTTTCAAGAGGATGTTGTTTTGGTTATGTAATGCCCCTGCACCACATTTCAAAGATGTATATTCTCAATTTTTGTTGACATTGTTAAAGATTCAATGGAGGTGTTTATGGATGATTTTTCAGTAGTGGGTGATTCTTTTGATCAATGTTTAAGTCACTTGGAGAAGGTACTACAAAGGAGTGTTGAAACAAACTTTGTGCTCAATTAGGAAAAATGTCACTTTATGGTCAAAAAGGAATAGTGCTCGGCCACAAGATTTCAGGGATGGGACTACAGATTGATCAAGCCAAAGATGAAGTAATTGGAAAGGTCCCCCTATTTCAGTCAAGGGAGTGAGAAGTTTCTTGGGGAACACTGGGTTCTATAGAAAGTTCATAAAAGACTTTGAAAAATTGTTAATCTCATATGCAAGCTATTGGAAAAAGAATCACGATTTGTTTTTGACAGTTCATGCTTGCAATAATTTGAAACTCTCAAACAGAAATTGATTGAAGTTCCAGTCATAATTTCTCCGGATTAGTCTACAGCAATTGAGGTGATATGCGATGTAAATGGTGTGGCACATGGGGCAGTGCTAGGTAAACAAGTTGGGAAACTCTTTCATGCAATTTTTATGGTAGACGTTGAATATAGCCCAGAGAAATTATACAGTGATAGAGAAGGAATTGTTAGCTGTAGCATATGCATTTGAAAAATTCTGTGCATATCTTCTTGGTACAAGAGTTGTTCTCCACACTGATCATGTTGCACTTCACACTCTTATGGAGAAGAAAGATGCTAAACTAAGGTTTAGTTGGTGTGTATTGTTACTGTAGGAATTTGATTTTGAGGAGATGGATAGAAAGGCTACGAAAATCAAAAGGTTGACCATTTTTCCAGACTTGAATCACCAGTCTCTCAAGTTGAACAGGAGGAAATTTCTAATATTTTTCCAGATAAAGTGGTGATGAAATTAGCTATGGTGGCTACACCTTAATATGCTAATATTGCAAATTATTTTGTTAGTGGAATCATACCAAATTTTGCAAACCCTCACCAGATGAGAAAGTTCTTACATGATGTGAAGAAATACTAATAAGCTGAGCCTTACCTCTTTAAAGAGTGTCCAGATAACATGATCTGAAGATATTTTCTCGAGTTGGCAATGAAGGCTATTTTAGAGGAATGTCATTCATCAGCAGTACGAGGGTATCATGGAAGAATTCAGACTACATCTAAGATTTTACAAAGTGGTTATTATTGGCCAACCTTGCAATAAAATGCTCACGAATTTGCTAAGGCATACCAAAAGTGCCGATTACAAGGAAATATCTCAAGAAGACACAAATTTCCTTTGACCCTAATCTTAGACCTTGAAGTATTCGATGTGGTGGGTGGATTTTATAGGGCTATTCACAAACTCTTTTGGTAAAATTATATTTTCCTGAGTGTTGATTATGTATCAAAGTGGGTTGATATTGTGGCATTACCAACAAATGATGGCAAGAGTGTAATGGAATTCTTAAAGAGATACATTCTCACTCGCTTTGGTACTTCTGTGATGTAAATGGGGTGGCTCATGGGGTAGTGCTAGGTAAACAAGTTGGGAAACTCTTTCATGCAATTTTTATACTAGATGTTGGATATACCCAGCAAAATTATACAGTGACAGAGAAGGAGTTGTTAGTAGTAGTGTAAGCATTTAAAAATTTTCGAGAGTATCTTCTTGGTACAAGAGTTGTTTTCCACACTGATCATGTTGCACTTCACACTTTTATGGAGAAGAATGATGCTCAACCAAGGTTTATCTAGTGGGTATTGTTACTGTAGGAATTTGATTTTGAGGTGATAGATAGAAAGGGCAATGAAAATCAAATGGCTGACCATCTGTCCAGACTTGAATCACCAATCTCTCAAGTTGAACAGGAGGAAATTTCTAATATTTTTTCCAGATGAAGTGGTGATCAAATTAGCTATGGTGGCTACACCTTAGTATGCTAATATTGTAAATTATTTTGTTAGTGGAATCATACCCAATTTTGCAAACCCTCACCAGAGCAGAAAGTTCTTACATGATGTGAAGAAATACTATTAGGATGAGCCTTACCTCTTTAAAGATTATCCAAATAACATGATCTGAAGATATTTTCTCGAGTTGGCAATGAATGCTATTTTAGAGGAATGTCATTCATCAGCAGTACGAGGCTATCAAGGAAGAATTCAGACTACATCTAAGATATTGCAAAGTGGTTATTATTGGCCAACCTTGCATAAAAATGCTCACGAATTTGCTAAGGCATACCAAAAGTGCCAATTACAAGGAAATATCTCAAGAAGACACAAATTTTATTTGACCCTAATCTTAGAGCTCGAAGTATTCGATATGGTGGATGGATTTTATGGGGCTATTCACAAGCTCTTTTAGTAAAATATATATTTTCCTAGGTGTTGATTATGTATCAAAGTGGGTTGATATTGTGGCATTACCAACAAATGATGGCAAGAGAGTAATGCAATTCTTAAAGAGATACATTCTCACTCGTTTTGGTAAATCTGCGATGTAAATGATGTGGCTCATGGGGAAGTGCTAGGTAAATAAGTTGGGAAACTCTTTCATGCAATTTTTTTGGTAGATGTTGAATATAGCCCAGAAAAGTTATACAGTGAGAGAGAAGGAGCTGATAGCTATAGTGTATGCATTTGAAAAATTCCGAGCGTATCTTCTTGGTACAAGAGTTGTTGTCCACACTGATCATGTTGCACTTCACACTCTTATGGAGAAGAATGATGCTAAACCAAGGTTTATCTGCTGGGTATTGTTACTGTTGGAATTTGATTTTGAGGTGATGGATAGAAAGGGCTACGAAAATCAAATGGCTGACCATCTGTCCAAAGTTGAATCACCAATCTCTCAAGTCAAACCAGAGGAAATTTCTAATATTTTTCCCGATGAAGTGCTGATGAAATTAATTGTGGTGGCTACACCTTAGTATGCTAATATTTCGAATTATTTTGTTAGTGGAATCATACCAAATTTTGCAAACCATCACTAGGGGAGAAAGTTCTTACATGATGTGAAGAAATATTGTTAGGTTGATCCTTACCTCTTTAAAGAGTGTCCAGATAACATGATCTGAAGATATTTTCTCGAGTTGGCAATGAAGGCTATTTTAGAGGAATGTCATTCATCAGCAGTAGGAGGCTATCATGGAAGAATTCAAACTACATCTAAGATATTGTGAAGTAGCTATTATTGGCTAACCTTGCATAAAAATGCTCACAAATTTTCCAAGGCATACAAAAAGTGCCAATTACAAGGAAATATCTCAAGAAGACACAAATTTCCTTTAACCCTAATCTTAGAGCTCAAAGTATTCGATGTGGTAGGTGGCTTTTATGGGGCTATTCACAAGCTCTTTTGGTAAAAACTATATTCTACTGTGTGTTATTTATGTATCAAAGTGGGTTGATATTATGGCATTACCAACAAATGATGGAAAGAGAGTAATGCAATTCTTAAAGAGATACATTCTCACTCGCTTTGGTACTTCTGCGATGTAAATGGTGTGGCTCATGGGGCAGTGCTAGGTAAACAAGTTGGGAAACTCTTTCATGCAATTTTTATAGTAGATGTTGAATATAGCCTAGAAAAATTATACAGTGATAGAGAAGGAGTTGTTAGCTGTAGCGTATGCATTCGAAAAATTCTGAGTCTATCTTCTTGGTACAAGAGTTGTTGTCCACACTGATCATGTTGCACTTCACACTCTTATTAAGAAGAATGATGCTAAACCAAGGTTTATCTGGTGGGTATTGTAACTGTAGGAACTTGATTTTGAGGTGATGGATAGAAAGGGCTACGAAAATCAAATGGCTGACCATCTGTCCAGACTTGAATAACCAATCTCTCAAGTTGAACAGGAGGAAATTTCTAATATTTATCCAGATGAAGTGGTGATGAAATTAGTTGTGGTGGCTACACCTTAGTATGCTAATATTGCAAGTTTTTTTGTTAGTGGAATCATACCAAATTTTGCAAACCCTCATAGAGGTAAAAGTTCTTACATGATGTGAAGAAATACTATTAGGATGAGCCTTACCTCTTTACAGAGTGTCCCGATACCATGATCTGAAGATATTTTCTCGAGTTGGCAATGAAGGCTATTTTAGAGGAATGTCATTCATCAACAATAGGAGGCTATCATGGAAGAATTCAGACTGCATCTAAGATATTGCAAGGTGGTTATTATTGGCCAACCTTGCATAAAAATGCTGACGAATTTTCCAAGGCATACAAAAATTACCAATTACAAGGAAATATCTCAACAAGACACAAATTTCCTTTGACCCTAATCTTAGAGCTCGAAGTATTCGATGATGGCAAGGGAGTAATGGAATTCTTAATGAGATACATTCTCACTCCCTTTGGTACTTCTGCGATGTAAATTGTGTGGCTCATAGGGCAGAGCTAAGTAAACAAGTTGGGAAACTCTTTCATGCAATTTTTATGGTAGATGTTGAATATAGCCCAGAAAAATAGAGCAGTGACAGAGAAGGAATTGTTAGCTATAGCGCATGCATTTCAAAAATTTCGAGCGTATCTCCTTGGTACAAGAGTTGTTGTCCACACTGATCATGTTGCACTTCACACTCTTATGGAGAAGAAGGATGTTTAACAAAGGTTTATCTGGTGGATATTGTTACTGTAGGAATTTGGTTTTGAGGCAATGGATAGAAAGGGCTATGAAAATCAAATGGCTGACCATCTGTCCAGACTTGAATCACCAATCACTCAAGTTGAACAGGAGGAAATTTCTAATATTTTTCCAGATGAAGTGGTGATGAAAATAGCTATGGTGGCTATACCTTAGTATGCTAATATTGCAAATTATTTTTCTAGTGGAATCATACCAAATTTTTGAAACCGTCACCATAGGAGAAAGTTCTTACATGATATGAAGAAATACTATTAGGATGAGCCTTACCTCTTTAAAAAGTGTCCAGATAACATGATATGAAGATATTTTCTCGAGTTGGCAATGAAGGCAATTTTAAAGAATGTCATTCATCAGCAGTAGTAGGATATCTTGGAAGAATTCAGACTACATCTAAGATATTGCATAGTGGTTATTATTGGCCAATATTGCATAAAAATGATCACAAATTTTCCAAAGCATACAAAAAGTGCCAATTACAAGGAAATATCTCAAGAAGACACAAATTTCCTTTAACCCTAATCTTAGAGCTCGAAGTATTCGATGTGATGGGTGGATTTTATAAGGCTATTCACAAGCTTTTTTCGTAAAAACTATATTTTCCTGGGTGTTGCTTATGTATCAAAGTGAGTTGATATTGTGGCATTACCAACAAATGATTGCAAGGCAGTAATGCAATTCTTAATGAGATACATTCTCACTCCCTTCGGTACTTCTGCGATGTAAATGGTGTGGCTCATGGGGCAGAGCTAAGTAAACAAGTTGGGAAACTCTTTCATGCAATTTTTATGGTAGATGTTGAATATAGCCCAGAAAAATAGAGCAGTGACAGAGAAGGAATTGTTAGCTATAGCGCATGCATTTCAAAAATTTCGAGCGTATCTCCTTGGTACAAGAGTTGTTGTCCACACTGATCATGTTGCACTTCACACTCTTATGGAGAAGAAGGATGTTTAACAAAGGTTTATCTGGTGGATATTGTTACTGTAGGAATTTGGTTTTGAGGCAATGGATAGAAAGGGCTATGAAAATCAAATGGCTGACCATCTGTCCAGACTTGAATCACCAATCACTCAAGTTGAACAGGAGGAAATTTCTAATATTTTTCCCGATGAAGTGGTGATTAAATTTGCTGTGGTGGCTATACCTTAGTATGCTAATGTTGCAAATTATTTTTCTAGTGGAATCATACCAAATTTTGCAAACTGTCACCAGAGGAGAAAGTTCTTACATGATGTGAAGAAATACTATTAGGATGAGCCTTACCTCTTTAAAGAGTGTCCAGATAACATGATCTGAAGATATTTTCTTGAGTTGGCAATGAAGGCTATTTTAAAGAATGTCATTCATCAGCAGTAGGAGGATATCATGGAAGAATTCAGACTACATCTAAGATATTGCATAGTGGTTATTATTGGCCAATCTTGCATAAAAATGCTCACGAATTTGCCAAGGCATACAAAAAGTTCTAATTACAAGGAAATATCTCAAGAAGACACAAATTTTCTTTGACCCTAATCTTAGAGCTCGAAGTATTCGATGTGGTGGGTGGATTTTATGGGCTATTCACAAGCTCTTTTGGTAAAAATTATATTTTTTTGGGTGTTGATTGTGTTTCAAAGTGGGTTGATATTGGGGCATTACCAACCAATGATGGCAAGAGAGTAATTCAATTCTTAAAGAGATACATTCTTACTTGCTTTGGTACTTTTGTGATGTAAATGGTGTAACTCATGGGGCAGTGCTAGGTAAACAAGTTGGGAAACTTTTTCATGCAATTTTTATGGTAGATATTTAATGTAGCCTAGAAAAATTATACAGTTACAGAGAAGAAGTTGTTAGCAGTAGCGTATGCATTTGAAAAATTCTGAGCGTATCTTCTTTGTACAAGAGTTGTTGCCCACACTGATCATGTTGCACATCACACTCTTATGTAGAAGAATGATGCTAAACCAAGTTTTATCTGGTGGGTATTGTTACTATAGGAATTGTATTTTGTGGTCATGGATAGAAAGTGCTACAAAAATCAAATGGTTGACCATCTATCAAGAATTGAATCACTAATCTCTCAAGTTGAACTGGAGGAAATTTCTAATATTTTTCCATATGAAGTGGTGATGAAATTAGCTGTGGTGGCTACACCTTAATATGCTAATATTGCAAATTATGTTGTTAGTGGAATCATACCAAATTTTGCAGACCCTCACCAGAGGAGAAAGTTCTTACATGATGTGAAGAAATACTATTAGGATGAGCCTTACATCTTTAAAGAGTGTCCAGATAACATGATCTGAAGATATTTTCTCGAGTCGGCAATGCAGGCTATTTTAGAGGAATGTCATTCATCAGCAGTAGGAGGATATCA
>JAOTQR010064052.1:0-47517 GCA_025774065.1 Solanum ossicruentum | reverse complement strand
CCTTAGTCCCAATTCCTCATGTTTATGTTTCTTATGTTGTTTTGCATTGCTCCCGCGACCAAGGATGTGTAATGATAAGTTATGAGGCTTGTTTGGGGTTCCTTTGGGTTCCCCATTCGCCAGTCATGTCTAGGCCCTAGGCTTGGGTCATGAAAAAGATGATATCAGAGCACTAGGTTGATATATTATTGGAGTCCAACACACCGCATCGATTAGAGTCTTTTTCATAGTTGTGTTGTGCACCACAACTATGAGTGGCAGGCTATGAGACGTTTTAGGAAAAGTTTCCATTCTTCATGGTCTATTTGTCATAGTTTAGAAGCGAGATGGGCTTTCCCTCTAATGAATGTTCTTTTCTCTTTTAGCTGATCATGCCGCTTCAATGAGGAAGGCGAAGGTAGGTAATTAGAAGGTTTTGATTTTGATGGTTCTGAGTTTCACTATTTCTTCTCTATTCTTTTAGTTGATGGTGGGGCTTCTTATGTGCCTAGATGGTTTTGTAGATCTTTGGTGTCTATTCTCTTAATTGGGTATATTATTGCTAGAAAGTTCATAGGTGTTGATCCAGGCTTGCTTTGTGGCTTGTAGGTGTTGGTTTGGTGGTTTTTGATGTCATTATAGGGATAGAATAGTTGCATGCATGTTGTGTCTCCATGGATGGTGGGACTCGTAGAGCTAGAATCCTACTCCCTAATGAACCCGTCTTTGAGTGGAAGGTTGTCAAGTGGTATCAAAAGAGGTAGGTTCATTTTTTGTCATAAGGTACAATTGATCTCTAAGGGGATTGAATTTATCATATTGTGAGAATCGGAGATGTTGAACCTATGTTGCTTTGTAATAGAATTATTGTTGGCGGTAGATGAGGCCTTGAATGTCCCTTTCTGATATTTTGGGTTTGAGGTCGTGTCTTTGGTTTGGCTAGTATGTTGTTTATGCCTACAAGTCTAATGAGTAAGGTCTTAAGTCCCTACTCTAAATAGCTTTATGGTGGATTTGGTGATGATAATGTGGTTTGTTCCCTAAAAAGGTAGTGCATGTGAGTCATTTGAGGGTAGTACTAAAAGTTTAAGGAAGAAGGTTGGGTGCTATAGGAGAGATGGGAATTTTTGTGGTAAGAGGTTTCCTTCCTAGGTTGTGTGGTGCCGAAAGATGGAATTAAGATGGACCTTAGTAAGATGAAGGTGATTAGAGATTAGCCAAGACCTTTGACTTCATCGGATAATAGGAGCCTCTTGGGTTTAGTGGGCTATTACCGGAGATTGTGAGTAGCTTCTCTTCTGTTGTAGCTCCTATGACTTAGTTAACCCTATATAAGGCCACGTTATGACTGACGTTTTGAGTAGGGTGATTTGTTAGGTATGAGAGTTGCTATTTTTTGTGTTATTCCTTGGTGCTAGTACGATTCATGTGTATGTCGGTTGATTCTTGATCCCTTCCAAACAAGAAGACCTAAAACTATTTTCAAGAAAATTTACATGGATTTTACTTATTTTAATTTGAGATTTGAATATTATGATTCCTAAAATTTTATTGATTCATGGATAATGTTTATTTGATGATTTTAATGTGATTTAAACCGTTATATGAGGATTTACTTTGGGTTTATGAAGTTATAAGTATGCATGTTCCCTTTTTGAATTATTTATACATGAGAGATTACACTATGGATTTAAATATGGAATTAATTATGTTTTCACTTCAACTTCATGTTATAAATGTTGATTTTTAAAGGAGTCTTAATTACCATGTCATTTCCTTATTGTTCATAGCATGCATTCAAGTACACAGATTATTTTGAAAAATGTTATAGGTGAGCCCAATTTCATTTTATGGTATGATTTTGATAAAAAGATTGGTTATGACAATATTATAAGTATTCTTGTGGGATGGCGACTTAGCTTGTTGTGTAGGGGGTCTTGGGGTAGTTTGGGCTACTTGCATAACATGTTTCTAATGAGTGTAGAACCCGTAAGGTTATAATATGATAGGTAAGGATGGTCGATATATTTAGTCAAGTACGATGAGTTAGTCACTTCTCTAAGATTGATCTTTGGCTTGGGTTTTGTCCCCAAGTGAGGATGAGGGTAGGTGATATCCCTAAGTATCCTTTTCGTACTAGGAGTGAGCATTTTGAATATTGGTGGAAATGTTTGGTTGGCTTATGCATCGGTAGTGTTTATGGGTTTCATGAATAAGGTCTTAAAACCCTACCTTGATATGTTTGTGGTGGTCTCTAGTGATGAGGTATTGATTTGTTTAGAGCTTGTGAATTATTTGGGGGTAGTGTTGCATATCTTGGACAATAAGGGGATTGATTGCTAAATATGATAGGTGTGAGTTGAGGACAACAAGAAGGTTGTTAGAACTCCTTCGGGATTATGGTATGAGTGCGGATTGGTTTTTCTGATAAGGCTAGTGTTGTGGTTGATGCTCTAAGTAGCCAAGCATGTGTTAATGCTGGTGGAAAGAAAGAGACTAGTAGGGTCCATCAGTGGTTATATTGGAGGTTAAGTTGAGGGAAGTTGAGCATTGTGGTGTAGCATTCTTGATGGTTCCAAATCTTCTTGGGTTAAAAGGTCTACATTAGGCAAGCCCTTGATTCCGCCTCATTAGAGCTGAAAGTTTTGGGTGAGAAGATGATAGAGTGGGAGTTTTCCTCCAAGGGGGAGATAGTGGTTAAAGTCGGTTAGGTGTATTTAAGGTTGACAATTGAGTTAAGGATTGTGAGTCCTTATAGAGTGAAAAGGGAGGTTGGTTAGGTTGCATAAGTTTGGGAATTGCTTATGGTTTTTTGGTTTTTCATGCTTTAGGTTGAAGGGATGTGGTGGTGACTCTAGTGCTATAGAACTCATAAGATTGTGGGTGTTGTGGAGGATAAGTTGCCTTAGGAAGAGGTCCCGGTAGAGGTATTAGGTGGAAGGGTTGAAGAAGTTGATTGGTAAGGGAGTAGTGTTTGTCAAGGCCCTTTGGAAGAAAAAAATCGTCAAGTCAAAAGTGTCTCTCAGGGAGCTGAAGCGAGCATGGAAAAGAGATATTTGTACCTCTTTCATTCTATCAAGCATATGATAACATGATGAATCCTTTCTTGTGATTTCAAGTCTTATGTTTCAGCCCCTATGTCATTTGCATGCATCCATGTTCATGTTGATAAGTTCATGATGATTTTTGATACTTATGTTGAGATATTGAAAATGGTGTTTTAAATTTATTGTTGCATTCTTGTTGGGGCTGATTTACTCATGATTACTCTTCTTATGTACATTTCTTTGATATTAGGGGACGAATGTTCCTAAGAGGGGAGATATTATAATACCCCACACTTTCCTAGGAATACCCCCATAATCGTAATTCCCTTATATCTCAAATCAGGGATATTTAATCACCCCTCCAGTAGCTCGGAAAGACCCTATGATGTATTTTTTTCTATATCTCAAAATCCATGCAGAATTTCACAAATCAAATTACATATTCTTGTTTAGAGGGCAAAATTGCTTAGAAAAATGAGTACCTACAAGGTATACTTTATCCAATCCAAGAAAAATAATTTTGGTGAAACTTTACCAAAACAGTTGTCTGCATGGGTCCGCGACATGGACTAGTTCAAAAAGTTCTGATGTTTGCTCTCTTTCACTCCAGGGCAATTTGGTAATAACCCTATACCTATATACACGAAACTCCCTCATTGTCTAGCCGTTTTGAGCCCTAAAAACCAACCAAAAACCTCTCAAAATCCTCTCTAATCTTCATCAAATTCTCCATCCATTCTCAAGGTTTTCAAGAAGTCTTGTTGGAATTCAAGAAACAAAGTCAAGCCCTAAGCCCTCCTCAAGATTCAAGAGTCCCAAAACTCATCCCGATCTAAGGATTTTATTCAAGCTTCAAGCCTCCATTTCAAATCTTCTTCGAGAAACTCTCTAAAGTCAAGGTATGTGGGTTTTAGCCATTGTTTCTTCCACCAATGGTGTTGTAATCTCTTTTTTACTCAATTTTCATGACTTAAAGTTGATTTTACAAATTGGTTTACTATTATGAACATGTCTATGAACTATGTTAAAGCTATGTAAAGTTGTGGTTAATTTGCTACGTTTTGAGCTATAAATCTTGGATTTATTGTAGAATTTGATGAGGGATTTTGATGTATATTGCTTGATAGTGCTACAAGGTGTGTACTGAAAGTTTTATAACAGATTTTCTTTCATGATTTAATCTTTAAATTACATGGTCTTTTACCCCGACTACATTCCCCCAAGTGTTCGATAAAATGTCCGGCTAGGGTTTCTTATGGAAAAAAAGGTTCAAAGCATGAGATATGATATGATTGACTATATAATAATGAAATGAGCTTTTGTACATGATGAATTCTATGTGAAGTGTTGTAGTAGATCATTCCCAATCCGAGAGTCTAGTTGAGGGGTTAATATCTCAATAACTAGAGTGATGGGTGCTATCATTGCTAACCTAGTTGAGGGGTTAATATCTCAACCACTAGGGTGATGGGTGCTATCATCACTAATCTAGTTGAGGAGTTAATATCTCAACTGCTAGGGTGATGAGTGCTATCATCAGTAACCTAGTTGAGGGGTTAATATCTTAACCACTAGAGTGATGGGTACTATCATCACTAACCTTGATGAGGGGTTAATACCTCACACAATAGGGTGATGGGTGCTATCATCACTATCCTCGATGAGGTGTTAATACCTCACACACTAGTGCGATGGGTGCTGTCATTACTAATCTTGATGAGGGGTTTGTACCTCACACATTAGGGTGATGGGTGCTATCATCACTAACCCCAAGGTTTATACCTTGAAAATCTAGCTTGGTCTATTCTTCACATATGATATCCTATATGAGCATGAGTTATCTAAGCATGTTCTACTTATGCATTTAACATACATGTCATTTTGCTATACTATGCCTATTGTCTATTGTATGCATTTTGATTATGAAGTCTATCTATTGTTGCATTGAATCCCACAAACTTAATACATTCAAGCATACTAACGCATACTCTATGCCTACATGATATTACCATGTAGGAACCGGAGCTCCTATTAATTCTTCTTGTGGCTAGACGGATGGTTCAAGTTTGCCTTTGGTGAGTACTCTGTTTTTGGGACAATGACTATTCTCTTATGCTAAGTTCTAAGACTATCTTTCTTTTATGTATGTATTAACTATGAGGGTGAGCCCGGTTTCTTGTCTTGGCCCCCGCTCTTATGTATGTAGTAGAGGTGTTGTTGGACATGTTATGTATTATGCTTGAACTTTGACTCACTTATGATATCCAAACTATTTAAATATAAGTCTCTCTCTCCCTTAGTCCCAATTCCTCATGTTTATGTTTCTTATGTTGTTTTGCATTGCTCCCGCGACCAAGGATGTGTAATGATATGTTATGAGGCTTGTTTGGGTTTCCTTGGGGTTCCCCATTCGTCAGTCATGTCTAGGCCCTGAGCTTGGATCATGACACATAAAGAGTCATAGATATCTTAGGACGTGTTATATTTTGTTTATGTGCTAAATGCTAATTTGCTTTATTCGCATTATTTTGCTTATGTGCTTAATACATATGTTTTGCCTCGAACATGATTGGTCCATTATTCCATTCCCAAAATCATAGAACATATTTTATACCTTTCTAAGACACTTTTGAGTCGATTGCAATTGGGTCCTCATTCAAATTCATATTGACCTTGTTATTCTTAAAACATAATTTTTCATCTCAAAATAGCCAGAAGTACCAAATATTCCATCTGTTTCAAATCAAACACTTTTATACCCAGTTAAACCTTTTAGAAAGTCAGTTTATGAATGTTTCAAATTGTGAATATTTTACCATGTTTTGAGCTATGAATCTAAGACCTATTGAAAGGATTGGTGAAGGGTTTTGATGTTTTTTACTTGAGGGTGTTACCAAGTATCTGCTGAAGCTTTTACATTAAATTTACCAGCATGATTTTACTCTTGAATTACATGATTTACACTAGCACTACACACCCTCTAAATGTTTGTTAAAATGTCCGATTATGATTTCTTGAGAAATTAAAGGTCCAAATCATGAGATATGATTTGATTGATGTTATGATGATTAAATGAGCTTATGTAAATGATATATTCTATATACGTTTTGCATTAGATCATGTCCGATCCAGGGGGACTAAGAGTCTGTATAATCGAGATGGGTTTTTGTACTCATCAACCATGTGAGGGGTTTCTTCTTCACCACCAGGGTGATAGGGTGAGATTATCATCAACCATGTGAAGGGTTTGTACTTCACCACTAGGGTGATGGGGTGATATTATCATCAACGAACCAAGGGGTTTTTACTTTGGAAATCTAGCTTGGTCTATTCTACACATATGATATCCTATATGAGCATGAGCTACCTAAGCATGTTTTACTTGAGCATTGGTCATATATGCCATATTGTTATATTACGCATATTGGCTATTGTTATGCATTTTGATAGTGATGCCTATCTCTAGTTGTATTGCATCCTACATACTTAGTAAATACAAACATACTAATACATACTCTTGCCTACATGATATCACCATGTAGCAATCGGAGCCGAAGTTGATCCTCCTCCTCCTCCTTCTCCTCCACATGGCTAGTTTAGTAATACTCAAGCAAGTTGGTGAATCCTCCATTCTGAGGATGTTTATCTATGTGTCTCTTATTTTATATTGAGACACTCTTCTGTATGTTCTATTTTGTCTATGAGGGTGAGCTCGATTGCTTTTTCTTGGCCCCCTCTCTTATCTAAGTAGTAGAGGTGTTTGTTGTACATATTATGTATCAATAATATAAGCTTTGACTCTGTCTGTTAATTGTGATGTTATGCAAGCTTTCTCCCTAGTCTCTTTTCCCCCATTCTTACTCCTTATCACTTGTATATGCTTCCGCGAACAATGATGTGTAATGATAAGTTAAGAGGCTTGCTTGGGGTTCCTTCGGGTTTCCCATTCACCATGTCACGTCTGGGCCATAGGCTTGGGTCGTGACAAACTTGGCATCAGAGCACTATGTTGATAGATCCTCGAAGTCCAACACACCGCATTGATTAGAGTCCTATTCATGGTTGTGAAGAGCGTCATGACTATGAATTAAAGGCTATGAGGTGTTTTAGGAAATGTTTCCATTCTTCATGTTCTAAGTCATGCTATAGAGTTGTAATAAGTTTTTTTACCCTAACAATTGTTCCTTTCTATGCTAGATCATGCCTAACACTCGAGGAAGAAGGGCCTAAACTCCCGAGGAGCAACCTACCAATGGTGGGCTATAGGAAGCTCTCACTATGCTTGCCCAAGTTTTTGCCAATCAAGTCAAACAAGGTGCCCAAGCCCCTCATGCTACTGCCCCGGAAGCTAGGGTAAGAGACTTCATGAGGATGAATCCCCTAGTATTCTATGGGTCAAAGGTGGATGAAGATCCACAAGAGTTCATTGATGAGGTCCATAAGATTTTGACTATCATGGGTGTCAGGCCGAATGAAAAAGCAAAGTTGATGGCCTACCAACTCAAAGGGGTAGCCCAAATATGGTGTGACCAATGGAAAGGGAAGGAGGGAAATGGTAATATGGTGCTTTGGGAGGAGTTCAAATTGGCTTTTCTTAATCGATTCCTCCCTCTTGAGTTTAGGTAAGCTAAGTTGATAGAATTTATGAATTTGAAACAAGGTTTCATGAGTATGAGGGAATATGCTCTCAAGTTCAATCAATTTTCAAAGTATGATCCTCATTTGGTGGCCGATCCTTGATCTAGGATGAATAAGTTTGTGATGGGGATCTCTGACTTTGTGGTGAAAAATATCGATCCACCAAGCTAATTAGTGACATGGTCTCCCGATTGATGACATATGCCGAGCAAATGGAGGGGGAAAAGTTGAGGAAGAGAAGGAATCATGAGGCCACGATGGCCTGTTTTGAGGGTAAGTTCCAAAAGGGTGCTAGATTTCATCAAGACCAAGGGTTTTCTCATGCTACTTATAAGGGGTTTGCCAATGACCTCCCTATAGCTAAAGGTGTTGGTGGTGTGGCTCCAATTAATGTTTGTCCTAAATATGGAAGGAATCATAGAGGCCTATATTTGAAAAATTTTAACACTTGCTTTGAATATGGGGGGCTTGGTCACAAAAAGTTTGATTGTCCAAGAAACTGGAGCAAAGGCCGAGGTGCAAATGCAGTTCTATTGGGTAAGGGTGGTCATCAAGGTGGTGCCCCAAGGCACAATCGATTTTATGCTCTATATGAGAGGCAAGGGGTTGGTGAGGTTCCCGATGTTGTTACCCGTATATTGAAAATCTTTGACTTTGATGCATCTGCTTTAATTGATTCGGGTGGCACTCTTTATTTTATCACCCCATTTGTTGCCCAACAGTTCCATTTTGACCTCGAGTTATTGCATGAGTTATATGAAGTGTCTACTCCTATTGGTACATCTATTATTGCTAGAAAAGTTAATTGAAGTTGTCCTATTTGCATTATACACAAATTGTTGCCTTGTGATCTTATAGAATTAGACATGGTTAATTTTGATGTCATTCTTGGGATGGATTGGTTGCATGCCTACTAGACTTATATTGATTGTAGAACCCACAGGGTCAAATTCCAATTTCCAATTGAACTCTTGAGTGGGAAAGTCAAGATGTGGTGGTCAAGGTTAGATTCATCTCTTGCATTAAAGCCTGTAAGTTGATCTCTAAGGGGTGTCTTAACCATTCTGTAAGGGTTAGGGATGTGGAGTCTAAAGTCCTTCCCATAGAGTCGGTCCCGATTGTAAATGAGTTTCTTGATGTCTTCCCAAATGACCTTGCATTCCTCCAGAAAGGGAAATAGACTTTTGCATAGACTCCCTCCCGGTACTCAATTCATTTATATTCCCCTTTACCTTATGGCCCTAGAGAAGTTTAAAGAACAATTGAGGGACTTGTTGGAGAAGGGATTTATTAGACCTAGCCAATCATCGTGGGGTGCTCTGGTATTGTTTGTGAAAAAGAAGGATGGGTCCCTTAGGATGTGTATTGACTATCGGCAACTCAATAGGGTCACAATAAATAATAGGCATCCTTTTTCCAAGAATTGATGTTGTTTGACCAATTGCAAGGGGCTAGTTATATCTCTAAGGTTGATCTTCGATCTGGGTATAATCAAGTGAAAGTGAGGGAGTATGATATTCCTAAAATGGCCTTCCGAACTAGATATGGGCATTATGAGTTTATTGTGATGTCTTTTGGGTTGACCAATGCACCAGCCATCTTCATGGACCTTCTGAATAGGGTCTTCAAACCCTACCTTGATTCCTTTGTTGGGGTCGTCATTGATGAAATATTGATATATTCACATAGTAGGGAGGAGCATATGGGTCATTTGAGGGTTGTGTTGCAAAGATTGAGGGAGGAGAAATTGTATGCTAAGTATGAAAAGTGTGAATTTTGGTTGAAGGAGGTTGCATTCTTGGGTCATATGGCATCGGGGGATGCTATTAAGGTGGATCGAAAAAAAATTGATTTGATTAGGAATTGGCCTAGACCATTGACCCCATCGGATATTAGGAGCTTCTTTAGCCTAGAAGGTTATTATAGAAGATTTTTGAATGGGTTCTCCTCCTTCCCCTATGAAAAAATTGACTCAAAAGAAGGTTAAGTTTGTGTGGAATGATGAGTGTGAGAGGAGCTTCCAAGCATTATTGAAAGACAGTCCGCTTCTATATTATCACTACCTGATGGGCTTGAGGGATTTGTGGTGTTTCTTGATGCTTCCCGAGTTGGTATTGGTTGTGTGTTGACGTAAAATGGTAAGTTTATAGCTTATGCCTCTAGGCAACTCAAGGTACATGAAAGGAACTACCCTACCCATGATCTGGAGTTAGTCGCCGCTATGTTTGCATTAAAGATTTGGTGTCACTACTTGTATGGGGTGCATGTGGTTGTGTTCACCGACCATAAGGTCCTCCAATATGTCTTTACTCAAAAGATTTCAATTTGAGGCAAAGGATATGGTTAGAACTTCTTAAAGACTATGATATGAGTGTGCACTATCATCCGGGTAAGGCATATGTTGTGGCGGATGCTTTGATTAGGGTGTCTATGGATAGCCTAGCTCATGTTAATGGCAATGACAAGGAAATGGCTAGGGAGGGGCACCAATTGGCTAGATTGGGGGTTAGGTTGGAAGAGGTTGGTGATGATGGTGTTGTTGTCATTGATGGATCTAAATCTTCATTGGTTGATGAGGTGATAGCAAAACAAGATCTGGACTCCTCCTTGCTTGTATTAAAGGCCTTGGTGAAAGAAGGCAAAGTAGAGGTTTTCTCCTAAGGGGGAGATGGTTCCCTTAGGTACCAAGGTAGGTTGTTTGTGCCTTGTATTGATGGTTTCAGGGAGAAAATCCTTGATGATTCCCATAATTCTTCTTATTCTATCCACCCCGGTTCCACCAAAATGTATAGATATTTGAGGGATGTGTATTGATGGGGAGGTATGAAGAGGGACATTACCAAATTCATTTTCAGTTGCCATAGTTTTCAACAAGTTAAAGCCAAACATTAAAGGCTGGGTGGCCTAATCCAAGATATAGAGATTCCTACTTGGAGGTGGGAGGTGATTAATATGGATTTTGTGGTTGGGTTGCCCAAGACTAGAAAAGGTTTTGATTTCATTTGGGTTGTGGTTGATAGGATGACGAAATTGGTTCATTTTCTATCGGTTAAGAGCACATATGGGGATGAAGATTATACAAGGTTATACATTCATGACTTGGTAAGGTTGCATGGGGTTCCTTTGTCCATTATATCGGATTGTGGGTTACAATTTACTTCACATTTTTTGAGATCTTTCTAAAGGGGTCTTGGTACTAGAGTTAAGCTTTCTAGGGACTTCCACCCTAAAACGAATGGCCAAGCCGAGAGTACCATCCAAACCCTTGTGGATATACTTATAACATATGTGTTAGAGCTTAAAGGTAGTTAGCATAATCATCTTCCATTGACTGAGTTTGGCTACAACAATAGCTATCATTCAAGCATCGATATGGCTCCATTTGAGGCTCTTTATGGTAGGCGTTGTAGATCACCAGTTGGGTGGTTTGAGGTTGGTGAGATAGCTTTGTTGGGACCAGTTCTGATTATGGATGCTCTTAAGAAAGTTAGGACTATTAGAGAAAGGTTAAAGACGGCCCAAGGTCATTAAAAATCCTATGCCAACGTGAGAAGAAGAGACCTTGAATTCCAAGTTGGTGATTGGATTTACCTAAAGGTTTCACCCATGAAGATTGTGGTCCATTTTGGCAAGAAGGGAAAATTGATCCCAAGATATATTAGTCCTTATAAGGTCATGAGGAGGGTTGATAAGGTAGCTTATGAGTTGAAGTTACCTAGTGAGATAGAATTGGTTCATCTGGTATTTTATGTCTCTATGTTGAGGAAATGTGTGGGTGATCATAATGCTATTGTGCCTCTTGATGTAGTGGGCGTTGTTGAGGATAACCTGACTTATGAGGAGGTTTTGATTCAGATTTTTGATACGCAAGTGAAGAGATTGAGGAACAAGGAGGTGGTATCCGTTAAAGTCCTTTTGAGGAACCAACAAGTCGAAAGTGTTACATGGGAGGCCGAAGCAGACATACAAAAATGGTATCCTTATCTTTTCCACTCCACTCAAGCCTAAGGTACTAACTTTAAGTCCATTATGCGATTTCAAGTCTTATGTTTCAGCTCTTATGTCATTCATATGCATTCATGATTAAGTTGGCGAATTTGTGATGATTTTATACTTATGGTGAGATTTTGAAAATGGTCTTTCAAATGTAATTTTGCATTCTTCTTGGGGCTGATTTGTTTATGATCACTCTTGTCTTGTATGTATCTTTTACATTCGAGGACGAATCTTCCCAAGGGGGAGATATTGACACGACCTCAAAAAGTGCCCGAAAAGGTGCCTTAGAAGTGCCTAGAATAATAATGTCCATATATCTCAACTTTCGTGCATGATATAGAAAATTCAACTTCATATTCTTGTTCAGAGGGTTAAAAATAGGGGGAGAAGGGTCTAACCTAATTTAAGAGCAACCATAGCAAAATTTGAAAATCGTAAAAATGTGATTTCCAAAGACGATCCACGCCCCTAGCGTGACGTGCCAAGGGTGCGCTCCTATGTATTTTCTTTGTCTAGTTTGTCTATCTCAGTCCAAGACTTTTGGGTCTTGGGCCTAAGTGTTCCCAAACATGAAAATATCTATACTTAGCCATATTTCATCCTCATATCATCCTAAACATTCTCCTATACTCATTCAAACACTTAGCCGTATTTTCACTCCTAAACTCAAGTTTCAAAACCTCTTCTAGATCTAAGGATTTCCATCAAGGTTCTTCTTCAAGCTTCAAGTCTTTACCTTTAATCTTCACTAAGTTTATCTCCAAGCTAAGATATATGGGTTTCTTTCATGGATTCCTTTCACCATGATTCCCAAGCTTCCTTTTCTTACAAATTGCATGATTTAAAGATGATTTATTCATGGGTATTGATTATTATGAAAATCACTACACACTATGTTTGAGCATATGAAATTGTGATTGTTTTACTATATTTTGAGCTATTAATCTAAAACCTATTGAAAGGATTTGTGAAGGGAATCTAAGACCTATTGAAAGTATTTGTAAAAGGTTTTGATGTTTATTACTTAGGATGTTACCAAGTATCTATTGAAGCATTTACATTGAATTTACTAGCATAATATCACTCTTGAATTGCATGATTCTACACTAGCACTACACACCCTCTAAGTGTTTGATAAAATGTTCAGTTATGATTTCTTGAGGAATTGAAGGTCCAAAGCATGAGATATGATATGATTGATATTATGATGATGAAATAAGCTTATGTAAATTATATATTCTAGATAAAGTGTTGCATTATACCATGCCCGATTCGGGGGAACTAAGAGTCCAGATAACCAAGATGGGAGTTTGTACTTATCAACAATGTTAGGGGTTTGTACTTCGCCACAGGGTGATAGGGTGAGATTATCAACATGTGAGGGGTTTGTACTTCACCACTAGGATGTTAGGGTGAGATCATTGTCATCCAACCAAGGAATTTGTATTTAAGAAATCTAGCTTGGTCTCTTCTACACATATGATATACTATATGAGCATGAACAACCTAAGCATGTTTTACTTGAGCATTGGTCCTATATGCCATATTGTCATATTATACCTATTGCCTATTTTTAGGCATTTTGATTGTGATGCCTATCTCTAGTTGCATGGCATCCTACATAGTTAGTACATTCAAATGTACTAACATATACTCTTGCCTATATGATATAACCATGTAGGAACGGGAGCCCAAGTTGATCATCCTCCTTCTCCACGTGTCAAGTTCGATACTACTCAAGCTAGTTGGTGAGTCCTCAATTTCGAGGATGTTATCTATGTTTCTCTTATTGTGTATTGAGACACTCTTCTTTATGTTCTATGTTGATTATGAGGGTGCGTCTGGTTGCTTTGTCTTGGTCCCTGCTCTTATCTAAGTAGTATAGGTGTTCGTTGGACATGGTATGTATCTATTATATAAGTTTTGACTCTTGTCTCTTGATTATCATGTTTTGCAAGCTTTCTCCCTAGTCCCTTTTTGCCTCATTCTTACTCTTTATGTCTTGTATTCTTCCGCAACCAATGATATGGAATGATAAGTTAAGAGGCTCGCTTTGGGTTCCTTCGGGTTCCCCATTCGTCTTGTCACGTCTAGGACCTATGCTTGGGTCATGACAAAATTTTGTCCATTTGATCATTCTTCTAAAACCTCCTATTCTTTGGATTTTGGATTAATTTGTTTAGACAAAACAAATGTTATTTGTTACTTTGATTGATTGTTACGATTAATGAACTAACTCCTTCACCTTTTGAGTTTTTCTTTGTTGTATAGAAGTGAGATTGATTTGTGTTGGTTATCAAACTTGCTCACTTCACTAGAGAAAAGCTTTTTTTTGAGTATCCGCTAGTAGAACATTCATATTTCACATAGTCTGAGGCCAAGAAAGTTGCTACAAACTCAAGATCTTTTACTTCGACTACTAAGAAAGTTTTGTTCAAAATGGACTATAGTTTGATTAATAGTGTAACATCATCTGAATTCCCCTGCTTCATCTGTCACGACTAATACTAGTACAGGCACACTTAGAAGTCATTGCTCGTCTAGAGCAACAAGTTGCTGAATTAAGTCTCATTGTGGCACAATACCAAGCTACTTTCCAGAACCTACCTCCAGATGCTCGCCAAAAAGATCATGTGATAACTTCGCTCTCGACCTCAAATGAGTTTGATCAAGGAAATCCTTTTTCCACTTCTCAGCAAATTCAAGAAACATTTCATTCACTAATCCAACTCAGGATACTCCCCTTGTGTACACCTTTGCTCCTTCAAAGGCTTCAACTATGACATATCATGCTCCACTAGTCTATAATTATGCTACTGCTCCACTTGTTACCAAGATTTCAGTATTTTACCATCAAGATGTTGATCACTAAATTGAAATTAAAAATGATAAAAAAGTTGTTGATGTTGAAAAAATGAATAGGAAGATGAAAATCTTAGAGGATGCTATGAGAGACCTTCGTGGACTCAATGGTAATCAAAGTGTGAGATATGAAGAATTATGCACGTTCCCTAATGTTGAGCTGGTACTTCGTTACAAAATCACAAAGTTTGAAAAGTTTGATGGACCAGGAAAGTTGATTGGTGTTGGAAGTAATGAAGGAATAAGAATCAAATTGTTCAATCAAAGTCTAACTGGAAAAGCTTTGAAATGGTACTCCAAGTATGATTTGACTAAATGGCATACATAGAATGATTTGGCCAATGCTTTTGTTGATAATTATATGTTTCATATTGAGATTGCTCTTTACAGAATCTCTAGTACAAAGCTAAGGCTAAAATCAACAGAATACTTTTGAGAATATGTCATACATTGCAGAGAAGAGGCATCTAGGGTACATCCACCAATGGCACAACCAGAGATAATGACCTACTTCATTCAAGCTCAAGACTCAGAATATTATGAATGAATAGTGACAACAGGTGGAAAGACATTTGTTAAAGTTATCAAAGCTACAGAAATGATTGAGGATGGTCTTAAAACAGGGAGAATTACAAGTTTGATATCATCTCAATTCAATAAAAAAGCATTCCAAACTCGTTCATTTGGAAATGGAAAGAAGAAGGAAAAACAAGTTATGGTAGTAATGACTCAGGGATCTACCTTATATAATCGTGTGCCACCTCCAGGCTATCCCATTGTGCAGTATCCCATCTACAACATGCAAACAACATATCGTGCTCCACGATCGACACAAAATAATGCACCTCATTCTAATTTCGAGAGAAACCCCCCTTGAGTCTTCACTCCATTGGTAGAATCATTGACTATTCTTCTCGAAAGGTTAAAGACAACAAGATTAATCCACCCAGTAGAAGCTCAGATTGTCAACACTTCAGCTAATTGGTATGACCGAAATAAGCATTCTACTTATCACTTAAGGGTTTCTGGGTATGATACTGAAAAGTGTATCACCCTTAGGCACAAGATTCAAGATTTGATTGATAACAAGGCAATTGAACTTGCATATGCTCCTCCTAATGTGAAAACCAATCCATTTCCTGAGCACAAGGAGTAGCTCGTGGCGCAACCAATTACAAGAAATGAAGTTGCATTTTTAACATCTTTCAATCTTGCATTTGAAGTTATGTGTTTCTTTTCCTTGTAATCAAATTTTGTCACTTTCTATCCTTTGTGATAGCATGTTAAGGTTTCATTTTCTTTTAATGTTCTTCCCTTGTAATGTGATCTAAGTTCGACCTGAGTTCCCTAGTGGAATACATAGGTGGCCTTTATTGGCTTCAGTCATGATATCTAAAAAATCTCACCTTTTATTTTAGAACTATGTTTGACCTGATTCCTATCTCAGTGGAATGCGTAGGCGCCATACAAACTTAGTCATATTCCGCGTAAGATTTTTATTCCTCTTTACAATGGAAACTGGTGCAAAATTTTGAAAGGATCTCAAAATTCCATAGAAGAAGACTTTCTCTAACAAGTTAGAGTTAGAGTTACAATAAAGTTGAAACTGGGGAAGATTATTTGAGAGATTTTTGAGGTTGTCTCAAAAAATCAATAAGAAACTACAAGAAAGTTAAGAGTTCTTCTGTGTTCTAAACTGGGGTAGAATTTTTGAGGAGGGTCCTCAAAAATTCTATCAAACTTGCATTTCAAGAAAAATTTAGCATGCAAATCAGATGGCTGACAAACATCAAGATCGCAAGGAAAAACCCACATAGATTGGTTTCACAAAACTATGAATTTTTCTTTGGATATAGGAGCTATAAAATCACAAGGCATTGTTAGACCTATAGTGGCCTCGTTATGATTCAGATGACTTCTACTTTTACTCGTTTTCTGGATTTTTTCTCAATACTCTATTCATTTCCTAAATTTCTTTAGATAACACATTTTCTTAATGTTATAGATAAGATAACCTAGCACAATGGCCAATATTAAAAAAAAATTTATACAAACCAATACAAGTGGAACAACTTCACCTTTCAATTTAGGCTTTGTTATGTCATTTACTTTGATAAGTTAATTTTGTTATCACTCAAATTTAAACTTTGTAGGCATCATCTTCAAAACTGAAGGCAATTTTCAAAAGATCATCTGAAACTTTAAAAAAATTCAAGCAGATGTTCACAAGGAAAAGAGACACAAGTTAATCTTTTAGAGAAGTTATTCTGGCGCCAAGAACTCAATTCAATAATTTATCTATTACTTTTTATAGTCCTTCGTTATTTCAATTTTCATGCTTTTTGTTGACATATTATTCTTTGCAAATTCTGTTAAGTTTCAAAATATGGAGCATCATTTCCTTCAACTTGATAATTAAAATCATTATTGGAGAGTCATTACCTTCGGTGCCACATGTTACATCATTAGAGCGTCACTGCCTTCAGTGTGGCACGTTACATTATTATTGGAGCGTCACTGCCTTTAGTGTGAAACATTATTATTGAATTGTCACCTCCTTTAGCGTGACATATTATTCTATTATTGGATCATCACCTCCATCAGTGTGACACATTAACTATTATTGGATCGTCACCTCCTTTAGTGTGACACGTTAACTTATTATTAAATTGTCACCTCCTTCAGTGTGACCAATTATTTTATTATTGGATCATCACCTCCTTCAGTGTAACATGTTAATTTATTATTGGACCATCACCTTCTTTAGCGTGACACATTAAAATTATTATTGGATTGTGACCTTGTTTAGCATGACATGTTAATGTATTATTGGATTGTCACTTCCTTCAGCATGACATATTATTTTATTATTGGATTGTCACCTCCTTCAACGTGACATATTATTTTATTATTAGATCTTCACCTCTTCAGTATGATATAATATTTTATTATTATGTTGTCACCTCCTTCAGTGTGACACATTAACTTACTATTGGATTGTCACCTCCTTTAGTGTAACACGCTAAAATTATTATTGGAACGTCACTGCCTTCAATATGACAGTTAAATTATTATTGGAGCATTATTTCTTTCAAGATGATAGTTAAACTATTATTGGAGCATCACTCCCTTCAACATGATGGTCAAATTATTATTGGAATGTCACTTCCTTTAATATGATAGTTAAATATTATTGGATCATCACCTTTTTCAGTGTGACACGTTAACCTGGATCGTCATCTCCTTCAGAATGACACATAAACCTGGTTTCCACAAATTGTATTACTACTAACAAGTGTTATCTTAGCTTTTGTCGTAGAGCATGCGAGAGGATGAATTGTCAAACAAATCACCTGAGTGGACGACATCAAGTAGGATTTAGCACAAAGTGAAACGTTTTCTTAGTAGCGAACTAGGACATACTCTGAAGAAGAATGTCACACTCTTTGGTCATGAGCTGAGAAGTGGCTTCCACCACAATCCAATCACACCTGTCATGCCCCGGGAGGGTACCCTAGATGTAACTAACACTCAGAGACTATTGCTAGTCCTCAAGTGAACCACCTGCTCTTATCACATTCGCTCAATCAATGCATCAGTGCAAGACATCAGAATTAACAATGAATAACAGTAGGCTACACTACCTCATCACATCTACGTCAAGAATAAGGGCTCTAGGCTATAAGACTAGTCAACAACGTCATCTTGGAGAAGCAAGAGGCACTCTGAAGTTGGTCAAATAGGTCATCTATCCTGGTGAGGGGATACTTATTTTTTATTGTGACATTGTTCAGTTGTTGGTAGTCTATACATATCCTGAGAGAACCATCTTTCTTACGCATCAATAGACAGGAACACCCCAAGGAGAAACACTAGGCCTTCTGAAACCCCTCTCTAGCAAGTCTTTCAATTGTTTTTTTAACTCTTTCAATTTGGTGGGGCCCATCATATAAGGTGGAATAGAGATAGGTTGGGTATCAAAAAGAACATCAATCTAAAAGTCAATTTGCCTATCGGCAAGGACTCCAGGAAGATCCCCAGGAAACACTTCAGGGAACTCATTTACAATCAGGACTACCTCTAGAGTAGGGGACTCAACATCATCAACTTAACACGCACAAGATGGTAGATACAACCTTTAGAGATTAGCTTTCTGGTTCTAATATAGGAGATAAACTTGCCCTTAGGTGCAATAGAACTACCCTTACACTCTAAGACAGGTTCATTAGGAAATTGGAACTTAACAACTTGGGTCCTACAATCAATAGAGACATAACGGGCATAAAGCTAATCCATGCCAAGGATCACATCAAAGTTAACCATATCCAACTCTACCAAGTTAGCCAATGTACATCTATGATATGATAAATAGATACTACACAATCTCTGTAAACCTTCTCAGCTAAGATGGACTAACTAGTAGGAGTGGAAACAAAAAAGGGTTCAAGAAAATACTCTGGAAGAATCCTAAACTTACCAGTGTCATGACCCAAACCTAGGGCCTAGGTGTGACACGGCGCAAGGGGAACCCGAAGGGACCCCAACAAGCCTCTTAGAACATTATTACATATCCTTGGTCGCGGAAGCAATAAATCAAGCATCAAGTGATAATAAAGTAGGACAACCGAGCTAAAGGAAAGCACTTTTATATCATAGAAATCAAGAATAATAGAGTCAATGCTCTTAGCAAAGATACATGACATGTCGAATAAATACCTCTAATACATAGATAAGCGTCGGGGCCAAGATAAAGTAACCGGGCTCACCATCATACTCAAAATAGACAATAAAAAAAAATATCTCAATACATAGTAAGATCAACATAGACTAAGGTCCCCGAAGTGGAGGAGTCACCAACCAGCTTGAGTAGTGTCGAACTAGCCACGTGGAGGAGAATGATCAACTTGGGCACCGAATCCTACATGGTGACATCATATAGGCATAAAGTATGTGTTAGTACGTTTGACTTTACTATGTATGTAGGATGCAATGCAACAAGAATTAGGCATTATTATCAAAATGCATAACAATAGGCAATAAGCATAATATAGCAATATGGCCTGTATGATCAATGCATAAATAAAACATGCTTAAGTAACTCATCCTCATATAGGATATCATATGTGTAGAAGAGACCAAGCTAGATTTCAAAAGTATAAACTCCTTGGTAGGTTAGTGATGATTTCTCCCCATCACTTAAGTGGTAAAGTACAAACCCCTCACTAGGTTGGTGATAATGTCGCCCTATCACTTAGGTGGAGAAGTACAAACCCTTCCCTAGGTTGACGGGTACAAACCCCCACCGAGGTTTGTGATGATGCTGCCCTATCACTAGGTGAAGAAGTACAAACCCATCCCTAGGTTGATGAGTACAAACCCCCATCTAGGTTAGTGATGATGTCGCCACATCACTAGGTGGAAAAGTACAAACCCTTCCTTAGGTTGATGAGTATAAACCCCCATCTAGGTTATCTGATTTCTTAGTCCACCTGGATTGGGCATGGTGTAATGCAACACTTTATATAGAGTATATCATATACATAAGCTCATTTTGTCATCATAGAGTCAATCATATAATTTGTCATGTTTTGGATCTTCAACTCCTCAAGAAACCACATCTGGACATTTTATCAAACACTTAGAGGTATAATGCTAGTATAAAACCATGAAATATAGAGATGAAATCATGCAAGGAAATCTATTGTAAAACTATCAATCAACACCTTGAAACACCCTCAAGCATTATACATTAAAACCCTTTCTCAAATCTCACAATAAATCAAAGATTTATAGCTTAAAACATAGCAAAACAGTCACGATTTCACATAGCTTTTAACATAGTGTGCAGTAAATTTCATAATAATCAAGACCCATTTATAGATAAACTCTAAATCATGCAATTTGAGTAAAAGGAGACTTGGGTATCACAGATGAAATGAACCCATGAAAGAAACTCACATACTTTAGCTTGGAGATGAACTTGGTGAAGACTGGAGATGGAGACTTAAAGCTTGAAGAAGAACCTTGAAGGAAAACCTTAGCTTAGTATGAGGGTTTGAGAATTGAATTTGGGAGTAAAAATATGACTAAAGTGTTTGAGTGATTATTGGGAAATGTTTTGGGTAATATGAGGGTGAAATTTTGCTAAGTATAGGTCAAAACACAGTTGGGAACACTTAGGACCAAGACCCAAAAGCCTTGGATCGAGATAGAAATCACTGGCAACCAAATACATAGGTCTGCATCTGGTCCGCAACAGTTGCGTGTTGCGGTGCTGTCGCGGATTGATTTTGGATAAAAAAAAATTATGAAAATTGAAATTGCTAATTGTTTTGTCTCAAATAGGTGTTAGATCATTTTACCCCTAAATTTGACCCACTGAATAAGAATATGAAGTTGGATTTTCGATATCGCTCATGGATTTTGACATATATGGAATTTAAAATTCCGAGCATTCCAAGGAAAACTTTGGGGCATGTTTTGAGGTTATTTCAACTAGCCACATAGGGAGTTACAAAAGATAGAGTGACACTCGGGAGCAATGCATAACAATCAAAAGTAAAGACTTGAAGCATACCCATAGCAATATCTGGTGCTGCCTCCTGATCCTGACGATTACACATGGCAGAAAGACGGTTTGTCCTGCCTCCTGTACTTGTAGTAGTACCCCTCTGATGACTTCTAGCTAGGGTTGCAATGGAGGACTATGCTTTATTGTTCTCTTCACCTTGCCTCCTCTTCGAGCGTTCATACTGGAAGTGACCAATCTTCCCACATGAGTAACAAACATCTATGCCCACACAACACTCACCCAAATGGAGTTTACCACACTTGCCACAAAGTGGCTTTCCCTTTGTACCTTGGGTCGTACTAGCCTGAGATAGAGAACCTTGGACCTAGAAATTGTGGTGGCCATAAGACTTCTGATCATACCTAGTCTGTTGGATGGATGCACTCACTGTAGAGGGTGCATAACTAGAAGACCTCTTCTGAAAGTAAGGCTTATCATCCTTTTTTTTTTTGTTTCTGCTGGCTAGGTTCATGCCCTGCTGACTTGGCTTTCCTACTTAGATGCTCTTTCCTATCTCCCTTCTTATCTACCTTGGTTTGCTGGGCATATATAATGATCCTGGAGATGTCCATAACTGGGATCAACAATGCTACCTTGTATTCCTTCTTCACATGCCTGCCAATCCCGACACGAACTTCGTCATCCTTGCCCTCATTTCTTGGACCATCGCAAGAGCATATCTGGACAACTTAATAAACTTGAGACTATACTCCTTAACAGTTAGTCCCTCTTGTTTTAAGTTCACGAACTCATCAACCTTTGCCTCCCTCAAATCTTGGGGAAAGAAGTAGTCAAGGAATGCAGTCTCAAACTTATCCGACTCAGCAGGCTCAGCATCTTCACCTCTGCTGTCCTCCCATTGGTTATACCAGACATTTGCAACATCTTTCAGTGGGTAGGAGGCAAGCTCAACTCCTTCAATCTCATTAGTATGCATGGCTTGCAAGACCTTCCACATCTCATCGATGAAGTTCTGTGGGTCCTCCTCAACTGTTGCCCCTATATAAACTGGTGGGTTCATCCATAAGAAGTCTCTGAGCATGGTTACAGCCATCGACTACTGGGAGTTGGAACTGGGGGCCTAAGGAACTCAACTATTGCCCAGGGAGGCCACTAATTGGGTAAGCAAGGTAATGCCTCCCCTAAACTCTGCCTCTAAGGTGGGGGCTGGTTGTGGCTGTTCAGGGGACGACTGTGGAACCTCAGCGGTCCTAGTAGGACAACCCTATCTCCTTGTCCCTATTCGAGTGGGGGCCTCTAGTAGGGAATTCTCAGTAATTGCGGATGAGGCATCTTTCTGGGCAACAATACATTTTAGAGGTATGATTTGCAAGTGTGTAAGGTAGGAATTAGAAAAGAGTTTTCAAAGAGTTAGACTCTACTGCACAAACTCATAATACAAAAGAAGGGGAACCATTCCTAATGTCCTATAGCCTCCTGCTTACGGAGTGTGGTGCACAACATACTCATAAACAAGACTCTAGCAGACATGGTTCCATAAACTCCATAGGACACCTGAACTCTGTGCTATGATACCATGTTTGGCATGCCCTGGGAAGGTAACCTAGATATAATTTGCATTCAAAGACTATTGCTAGTCCCCAAGTGAATCACCTGGCCTCATGATATTCGCTCAATCAATGCATCAGCAGAAGACATCAAAATTAACAATGAATAATAATGGGCTACCCTACCTCTTCACATCTACATCAAGAATAAGGGCTCTAGGCTACAAGACTAGTCAACAACGTCTATAACATAAGATAGAATTATAAAAAAAAAACTCAATTTAGAAAGAAAGTGGAAAGACCCCAACATCAACCATCATCTCTATGGATATGAAGCCTCTACTTCTACAGTCTAAAAAGATACTATGACAAGCCATGGTTACCACAAACTCATAAGAAATAACTCAAATCATAGGAAAGTAAAATGACTAGTATCCTCCAAATGCAGGGGAGGACTCACCAATGATGGGAACTATGGGTGTTGAACCTCAACGAATCTCCTACTGAAGTCCTGTGTCTACTGAATCTGCATCATGAAATGATGCAATGCAAAATGGTGTCGGTACGTGGAATGTATGATATGTATAATGGGTTGAAATTAAATAACATAGATATGATAATAGGGAATGACATTAACTCATCATATATTCATCTCATCTCAGAATGAAGAATATACAATATCGTATCAACATCTATCAAGACTCATACTATCACATCAACATCAGAATATAATATAGATGAAATCTATCTGGGAGTTTCTCTAACCGACAACCATCATCTATTAGTCGTTGATGATACAATGAAGCAATGTCATTGTCACATCTATCCAGTAACTTGCCGAGGTAAGAGACGTCTCTATTGGTGGATCCATAATACCATCAAGTCCTCCTTTGGGACTAAGGAAACATCTGCTTTCAAGGTTCAATCCTCTTCTATGCTGGCCACGTATTTAATGAGTACAAGTGGGACTCACTCTTGCTTATTTCAGTGCTCAATAGTTCTCCCATGACTCAACATACTCATAAGTTGTGTAACATCAGAATGACACTACAATCAGTCTCTTTCGGACAAAGGATACCAACTCCTCTCGTCATCTATCAACTCAAGGAATTAGGAACATTTTTCTAAGATTAAGTTCATCCCTTTTAAGACTCTAAAGGCATCAATCTCATCAACATCATTATCTACACACTTACTTTAGGACTAGAAATACAACAACAGTTATAACATCCACCCTAAGTTCATCTTGTAATCTCTAGCAAAGAAAATCATGTAGGGTTTCATATAATAATTCAAATAAGTCATTTAACCAATGATTCAAGTTTGTAATGATCATCAGCTTAAGAAAATACATAAGACAAGTATAAATTACAATAGAATATTTAAGAATTTAACATATAGGACTCGTCATCTTCAAGTATCACTTACTTCATTCTATGGGGTACATGGGAGAACAATCCCATGTTTTGGATTAGCCTTACATACCTACAATGAAGAATGATGCAAGTTCTTGCAAGAATTTGATCCCTTGCTCAAGGCTTGAAGCTTTCTCCCTCAAAGTTCTTCTCTTACAAGTTGAATAAAAAATAGGTTTTAAAACCCTTAATCGGATGAAAACGACCCTTAAACACGTTTTTGCGACTTAGGATAGGTTAGGGAATAACCAAAGTGCCCTTCCCAAATTAAAAGAATAAAATTTCATCACATAACACCATGTCCGCATCACGCCTGGGGCACGGACATGTGTATTTTCGCGAATTTTCATTTTTTCCAATTTACGTCAAAAAATTTAAAAAGAAATATAAGTGTAAGTGCGCGTCGCATCTGAGCTGCATATCAACACTATTTTGGAATTAATTATGAAAAATTACTTTTTGACTTGGTTGCTCTAAAATCAGGTCGAGACCATTTTTCCACTCAATACTTCGTGCGGATCACAAATTCGGTCTCATATTTTTTATTAGAGCTTGGGAAGACGTGTTATGCACACAATTCTATTCTAGGAGTATTTCAGTAATTTCACGAGGTTTTACATTATCATCCACTTGGGATCATTCGTCCTAGAATAATGAGTAGAGGTGGAATTAAGACATGAGTAGACTCAAGACTCGTGTTAATACCTTGCCAGACATCTCAAACTTTCAACTATTCGTCAACTTCTATAAACTCTACTCAAACTCAAGAATAGAATAAGCACATCAACTCAAGAATGAAAATTTCAATTAAGTTATGGATAGGGAGTTTACCTTCAACCTCATCATCATTTGGCACGAATAGATGTAGGTATTTAGGTCTCATAGCCTCATGGGCTTCCTACGTAGCTTCCTTAACAAATTGGTTCCTCCATAGGACTTTGATGGAGCTTATCTCCTTATTCCTCAGCTTACGAATTTGCCGATTAAGAGTTTGCAATGAGATCTCCTCATAGAATAGGATATCCTTTACTCCAGTACTATCAATAGGGATCGCCAAAGCAGGATCTGCCAAACACTTCTTTAACATCGACACGTGGAATACCGGATGAACCCCATCTTGCTCGAAAGGCAATTCCAACTCATAGGCGACCTTCCCAATCCTCTTCAAAATTTGATAGGGACCAATATAAAAAGGACCCAACTTTCCTTTCTTCCCAAACCTCATGACTAGCTTTATAGGTGACACCTTTAAGTACACCCAATCATCCACCTCAAATTGTAAGTCTCTTCTCCTCACAACAATGTAAGACATTTGGCGACTCTTAGTGGTCTTTAATCTCTCTCCTATAACCTTCACCTTCTCAATGGTCCGATGGAGAAGATCAGGCCCAATTAACTTGACATCTCTACCTCGAACCATCCAATCGGTGATCTACATCTCCTCCCATATAGAGACTCATAAGGAGCAATTTGGATGCTCACATGATAACTATTATTGTAGGCGAGTTCGATCAGTGGCACGTGGCCATCCTATTTTCCCTTAAAATCAAGAACACAATCCCTTAACATATCTTCCAAAGTTTGAATAGTCCATTCAGCCTGACCATCTGTCTGTGGGTGGAAGGCTGTACTTAGATTTACCTTTGTACCTAATCCCTTCTGAAAAAGATCTCCAAAATTGGGAGGTGAGTTAATATCCTATGTCCAAGATGATAGAAAACAGAACCCTATGAAACCTCACAATTTGACAAATATGTAACCAGGCATATTCTTCAACCGTATTAGTTGTCTTGGCTGCCAAAAAGTAAGCAAAATTAGTCATCCTATCCATGATCATCCATATCGAATCATGTTGCTTTCGGGACTATGGTAAGCCAGTAAAGAAATCCATGTTGATTATCTTCTACTTCCACTCAAGAATTTTGAAGCTTTGAGCTAGTCCACATGGTCTCTGATGTTCAACCTTGACTTGTTTAACAGTTGGAAAACTTAGAGACAAACTCAGAAATATCCTTCTTCATTCTATTCCACCAATAGACTTCTCTTAAGTCGTGGTACAACTTGCTAGAGCCATGATGAGTAGAATATCGGGAATTGTGAGCTTCTGCCATGATTCTCTCTTGGACACCATTAACATCAGGCACACACAATCTACCCTAGTATCTCAAAACCCCATCTCCCTCTTTGGAGAGGACCATCACCATTTGCTTGTGGACAGCTTCTTTCAGTTGGAGTAAGACGAGATCTTGGTCTTGCTTTTCTTTTACCTCTAACACTAAAGATAAAGCAGACACATTTTGAAGATTGACCCCACCTTCATTATTTTCTTCAAGTTGTAGTCCTAAGCGGCCCAATCTGTTCACTTCCTTAGCCAATTCTTTCTTCCCTTCTTCCACATGGGAAGTGCTACCCATAGATAACCTGCTAAGAGCATCAACAACAATATTAGCCTCACCTGGGTGATAAAGAATGCTCATGTCATAATCCTTGAGCAACTCCAGCCATCTCCTTTGTTGCAGATTATTCTGATTGAATAAATACTGCAAGCTCTTGTGATCAGTGAACACATCCACATGCATCCCATATAAGTAGTGGCACCAGATCTTAAGCGCGAACACCACTGCTTCCAACTCAAGATCATGAGTTAGATAGTTCTTCTCATGAATCTTAAGTTGTTTGGAAGCATAAGCTATCACTTTCCCTCTCTGCATTAGTACACAACCCAGTCCAACTCTGGATGCATCATAATATATCACAAAGTCTTCGTCCCATCAAGAAAAGTCAAAACTGGTGCAGTAGTTAGTCTAGTCTTCAATTCTTGAAACTTCAGTCACATTTATCAGACCATTGAAACTTGGACTTTTTATGAGTCAGCCTGGTCAATGCTGCAGATAAGGAAGAAAACCCCTCAAGGAATATGCAGTAGCAACTTGCCAACCCCAAGAAACTTCTTATGTCAGTTGGAGAGGTCTATCTGGGCCAGTTCAAAACCACTTCAATCTTATAGACATCCACTTTAATATCTTCGCCCGAGATAACATGACCCAGGAAGGCCACAGACTTGAGCCAAAACTCACATTTCAAAAACTTTGCATGCAACTCATGGTCTTTGAGGGTTAGAAAAACCTTTCTGAGATGATTTGCATGCTCCTCTTCAACATTAGAGTACACCAGGATGTCATCAATAAATACTATCACAAACATATCAAGATACGAACTGAATACCCTGTTCATCAAGTCCATGAAAGCTGCAGGTGCATTAGTCTACCCAATGGACATGACCAAGAACTAGAAATGGCCATACCTTATCGTAAAGGCTTTCTTTGGAATATCGTATTCCCTCACCTTCAACTGATCGTAACCCAATCTGAGGTCTATCTTAGAGATGCAAGAAGCACCCTGAAGTTGGTAAAATAGGTCATCTATCCTGGGGATAAGATACTTATTCTTTATTCTGTCCTTTGTCAATAGTCTATACACATCCTGAGAGAACTATCTTTTTTACACACGAATAGGATAGGAGCACTCCAAGGAGAAACACCAAGCCTTATGAAACCTTTCTCTAGCAAGTCTTTCAACTGCTCTTTCAACTCTTTCAATTCGGTGGGGGCCACCCGATACAGTGGAATTAGGATAGGTTAGCTATCGGGGAGAACATTAATCCCTATTTAATCTTCCCTGTCGAAAGGGACTCCAGGATGATAGTCAGGAAACATTTCAGGGAACTCATTTACAATCAGGACCGACTCTAGTATAGGGAACTCAACATCATCAGACTTAACTCACACAAGATGGTAGATACCACCCCTAAGTTCATTCTTGTTAAATAAGTTATTTAAGCAATAATTCAAGTTTGTAATGATCATCAACTTAAGAAAATACATAAGACAATTATAAATAAAAATAGAATATTTAAGAATTTAACATATGGAACTCATCATCTTCAATTATCACTTACTTTATTCTATGGGGAACAGGGGAGAATAATCTCATGTTTTGGGTTAGCCTTCATACCTGGAATGATGAATAATGCAAGTTCTTGCAAGAATTCGATCCCCAACTCAAGGATTCAAGCTTTCTCCCTCAAAGTTCTTCTCTTAGAAGTTGAATAAAAAATGGGTTTTGAAAATCTTAATATGTTGAAAAAGATCCTTAAACACATTTTAAGACTTAGGATAGGTAGGGGAATGACCAAAGTGTCCTTCCCAAATTAAAGAAAATTTCATCTCGTAACACCATGTCCACATCACTCCTAGGGCGTGGACATGTATATTTTCACGAATTTTCGTCCTTTCCATTTTACATCAAAACTTTTTTAGAAAAATTATAAGTCTAAGAGTGCATCCCTGGCATGTCGCACTTGGGGCGCGCATCAACACTGTTTTAGAATTAATTACGAAAAATTAGTTTTTAACTCGGTTGCTCTAAAATTAGGTCGAGATCATTTTCTCACTCAATTTTCGTGTTGATTGCAAATTTGATCTCAGATTTTTCGTTTGATCTTGGAAAGATGCGTTATGCGCACGATTCCATTCTAGTGGTATTTCAGTAATTTCATGGGGTGCTACAACACCCCTGTCAGAAGGCATGTGGATATTTTCTTTGAGTTCGTTAGTTTTTAGTTTCGCATCCAATTGATCTCAACTCTCACCGGAAGCAATCTTTCCAGTCTGAATGACAATATACTAAGAGCTTTAAAAATTATGTAAGTTCTTACTGATGGCTATTAAGAGCACCACATTCATGACTAAGAGGTTGCAAGCCTCTTTTTCTTGTTCAATTTATTTGTCACTCATCCCAAATCAAAGGTCATCTTAGCATAAGAGATTTCCTTTTCAACTGATTGAGTCGAACTACAAGCAGCCTGAATCCTAAGTCCAAGGATATGTAGGCAAGCTCAAATTTTAAAACTCGGATGTATTCTAAAGTTTTCCCTTAATTCTCATTCCCATGCATTCTAGTTTCTTCATAATCTGATATTGGGATAACTTTTGAATTCTTTCAAAGTCGTGCGTAAAATCAAGTGTTGTAAACTACAAGTGGCCTGAATTCTCATGTAACCTAAGATCTGTAGGAAGCCAAGAGCAGGGTCCAGCTGCAATTTTCCAAAGTCCGTACCAAAAGTGTTTCAAAAGACGAAGGTGTATTCGCAAAGATTGGATTTGTCAAGTTTCTTTATATAGGGTCTTTTTCATCGACCCAATAAAAAGAAAATGACAACTGTTGACATCCAATTTTTACCATCCATGATATAGATTAGTTATCAAGCTTCTTAAATTTTTCAACAGTTTGAAATAATTATCTTCGAAAAAGATATATTTTAAGTTATTTTAGTGTTAATATTTTTTTTAATTATATATTTAGTCAAAAATCTTTCTAAAAAGATTTTATTTCTTGTTAATTATTTTGATTTTAAAGTTGACTATTTCACTTTGATAATTTCAAGAAAGCTCCTTAATTGGTTTATATTAATTCTTCTTGTATCCAGATTAATGATTGATTCAATTTGGTTATGTTTCAATATTGGTCAAAATTACAATTAAAATGGCCAATTTTTCAATTCAATTTCCCACTCTTTTTAACCCATTTTTTAGATTCAATTTCAGACCAATTGGTCCAATTTTTTCTTGGACCAAAATTAGCCCAATTACCTCTAACAAGACCCATTTTCTATATTTTCTCAACATCAATATATAACAATACATATATATCCGACGTGAACCACATGCGCCCCTATTTCCCTTTTTCTCTTCTTCTTGCTTTCTCCTTCATATGCGTACACCTACTCGACCCCATACCTATCTTCTTCGCTCAAACTCAGCAACAATTTCCATCTAAGAAATGCCAACCAACTAATTCAACCCAGATTCCTTCAACCACCTAGTACATATGTGTCTCTATCCCCTTCCCCCTTATCCGTTTGTACCCTAGCTGGTGGAGAAGGTTTGTTAAGATGTTGCATGCCAAAGTCGTCGATGTTCTTCTATCCAAGTTTGACGAATATGAGTTGAACGCATGTTGATTCCCATAGATTCGAATTCGAACTTCAAATGGTTATCTAGTTCCAAATTTCCCAATTTACCCATCTGTTACCCTGCTAATTTTTGCCCTGATTTCGGGCTATATATTCCCCTCTTCATCACTGAAAAGGGGGTAGTCATTCCGAATCCAGACATACATAAGAGTTTTGTTGAAGTAGTCGAAATTCTCAGAAAACCTCAAATATTGAGAATGCTAGCGTCGGCAGTAAGAGATTTTTGCTCGTTTTCACTTTTTAAAGCTTGAGTTACAGATGGTGGTGTAGAACTTGTTAAAGCTCGCTATTCCCAGCTCGCTGCTCTCCAAAAGTTAACTTGTCCTTGAGCCCAAGTGGATTCTACTCCCTCGCATCACCTTGGGTTATTGTTAAACACAATTTTTGAGTCAGACCTTATCAATTCAAGGAACCTTCCACAAGTCTTTTGAAGATGATATACATGAGGAAGTTAGCTAATATACACTAAGTATAATGTGTATATAGCTGATATGCAGTAGAAAATTGGGGTTAAAAGCCTAAGGAGTAGTAGTATGAATAATTTATGGGTCAGGCAGGCCCAAATGTTAGAGTTAGGATAGTTGCAAGGATTGGACCTGTCAAGACCAAGTTATTCTTTCCTTAATTTCTTCCATTGTTGTTTTCTTGTATTATTTTTCTTTAACTCTAACACTCATTCTTTTGTAGTTTTGTTTTAATTAAATTTAATTCCCCAAAGTCAACCGTTTGTATTATTTTTTTCACTTAAATTTGATTTTATGATTCTTTAATTCAAAAAATACATTTCTAGGTCTTTATAATACTTCAAATATGTTTGTGAAAGTTTTTTGCTTAGATTTTTTTCAAGTTCTATCTCAAACATTGATCTTTTCATAAGTTAGTCAACAATTAGCTGAAATGAATTTCTAGGTTTGCAAATTTATCGACAACAAGTTCTTAAAAAGAAAAAAAGGCAGATGTAAGCCTCGAAAGCCTTTGGTACTTCGGTAGGGCGAGCAGCCCTTGAACAAAAAAAGGGAGTCTCTGACTTCCGTCCCCTATTTTTTTATGCATTTCATTCTCTATTTGTCCCACTTCAAAGAAAATGAGAAAAAAGGGTCCCGTCAATGATTTTTAATCATTGGTCAACCGCAAGTTAGCGGCCATTCTTGAGTGATTAATTTCTTCTCAAAAATGGAAATTAGACTCTTACCCATTTCTCTAAAATTTTAAGACTTTTTCCGTTAGGGCCTTAAATTCTCTTTTTAAAAGTTTTCTTAATTTCTTTAAAAAATTAAGTGACAACTTTATTTTCTTATTTTTGAAAATTTAATTTTCTTCATTAATTAAGTTTTAAACTAATTTTTTCTTAAAAAGTCATTTTTTACAATTAACATCACGGATAATAGTAATTTAAATAGAATCTAATCAAACACTTAGTTTGTAGGATCTTTGAATTTGTATCACTGGTCAATTAGTGCAATCATATGTGTACAAACATGAACTACACCGAAATAGCCACAGTCTAAAATTGTACCTTGTTACAGATTTTGTTCCAACACTTTTGGAGAAGAAAACTTCAAAGAATCTTCATATGGACTTCTTGAGTATTAAGGAGAAAAGAGAACGAATCTGAAAAAAGTGACGCTACTTTTCTGATGAAAATTCCTTTTATAATTCTCAAGGGACACAACTTTTCAATTAGTTGTTTCTCTTCTCTTTTCTTAATAATGAAATAAATATAATAAATATGATTTATTTAAATATTAATATGGAAATGAATTGACTCGCATTGGTGACCTAATCCAAATTTATTCATCACCCACTCACACATAGTGGGTCAACTTTCATCTCTATTCTGTAACATTCATACGTATGACTAGACCGTGTGACCAGAGTATACTTTAAGAGCTTCGTTGCTATACATCTGTTAGGAATGTACAAATCTCAATCAATGAAACTTACAGTAGATTATAGTATGTAGTACCCTAGATCATTTGTTACATTCATATCTCTCATTATCTCTTTTTCTTAATTTTGAGTTCATCATTATGTACTAGTCTCACAGACAAACATAGAAGACATCAATGAACACAATTTATGAGAAAATATCCAATGATCTTCCTCGTCTTATGAATCTCTCAATCTCAACGTGATATACCTTTCTAGAAATTTTCAGCCAGACCGAATCAGACATAATCCCTTGGCAACAAACTAAGATAGCAAACATCAAATTGAATTTCAAGAAACTGATTTAAGTCATAAGGGTACAATATGAAAATTACTTATAATTTTCAGGGCTTAACATGTAACAAGTAGAGACACAACTTGTATCGCCCTTATGGGTCACTTTATGCATACATGGTATGAAACATGTATCACAGTATTGACTCCTTTCCTATGGAGCATATGCCCTTTAATAACAAAAATATTCTGTAGATAATAAGAAAGATAAATCATGTCTAACTTTGAGTTCATAAATCTACTCATTTATTTATTTTTCAGAACTCGTATCTAGCATTAAAATAGTCTAACTCACTTCAGTCACACATGATTAAACACAAACTAACATACGAAATTTTGATTATAAACTTTCATCTCTCTATTATCTTCACTCCAAACAATAATTAGTTTATAACTGTCTCATCTCTACTTGTCACTTAGACAATAGAGGCGATTGCCTGTGTGAATAGGCTAATATTTTTGTCTGTTCGACATATTTTTCATCCTTAGAATTTTATGTACACTACATAAAAACTATTATATGTATATGAATGAACAAGAAAGGAAAATTAGGCATCAAATCAACATTAACTTCAATAGTATGAATTTACATGAAACCCAATACATCAGCATCTACGTAAACCCAATGAATTCACATGCCTTTATAAGCATCATATGTTATGGATTTCTTTAAGGGATCTGCTATCATTTAATGTGCAGATATATATTTTATGTTCACTTCCTTTTGTGCTACCATATCTCTTACAAAATTATACTTTATGTCACCATGGTACTTTGGTCTTTCGTGTAGCCTAGTGCAGTCTGACTATCACAATTAATTACGACAAGATCAACAACATTGTTATATATACCCAAGTGAACCAAAAAATGCTTAATCCAAATAGCTTCTTGCACAACAGATGAAAGTGCAACAAACTCATCTTCTATAGTGGACAAGGCTATACATGACTACTTCTTGCTACTCCATGATATGGCACCATTATTAGGCAAGAATGCATATCCAGAGATGAATCTTTTCTCATCTAAATCTCCTTCCCAATCAGCATCTATGTAGCCTTTGAGTTGTTGATCCTTTCTTGATAACATAAGGAATAGTCCATTGTGCCTTTAAGATATCTCAATATCCTTTTAACCGCTTTCTAATGTTGAGGTCCTGGATTGAATTGATATCTGCTAACTAACCCAACAACATAAAAAATATCTTGCCTAGTACATATTCACAGTATACATGAGGCTTTCGACTACATTAGCATAAGGAAATATTCTCATTTGTTCCTTTTCATATGGATTCAAAGCTTCACTTTTAGAAGCTGGAGTGTTTATGGATTTACAATCTTGCATATTAAAGCGTTCAAGAACTTTCTTAATGTAAGGTTCTTGTGAAAGAGATAATAATCCCTTTGAACAATCTCTTGAAATCATAACACCAAGAATATATGCTATTTCACCCATATCATTCATCTCAAAAGTTGACAATAGGCATTCTTTTATTTCTTTTATAATATTAATGTCACTAGCAACTATTATTATGTCATCTACATACAATGATAAGATCGTAAACTTATCTTTGAATCTGTTGATATACACACAATGATCTTAATGAATCATAATAAATCCATATAATATGATTGCATCATGAAAACATAAGTACCATCATCTACAAGATTGTTTAAGGACACAAATTGACCTTTAAGTTGATATACTTTATTTTTTTCACCTTTTTTAACGAAAGCTACATGTTGTTCCATGCATATTTCTTCTTCTAGTTCTCCATTGAGAAATATAATTTTCACATCCATTAGATGTAATTCAAGATTTCATGTAGCCACTATAGATAAAATTAATCTTATTGAAGTAAAAGGCACAATAGGTGAAAAGATTTCTTCATAATCAATTCCTTCCTATTATATGTACCCCTTAGCTACTAAACGAGCATTGAATATTTCAATGCTACTATCTATCTTATGCTTGATTTTGAGAACCCATTTGTTTCCAATAGCTTTTTGGCCTATAGGTAGATCAATCAATTTCCGTACTTGTTTCAATTTCATTGACTCCATTTCCTCCTCCATTGCTTTTAGCCATTTTTCTTTAGTAGGATATTTAAGAGACTCATTTATATTTTTTGGCTCTTCATCATTAGGAGTAACTATAAATGCTCCTCCTTCGATCTCAAATCGACGACGAGGAATTTATGGATGACTTGTTTGTCCAGGTTGAGATTGACAAATTGATTTATAAATTGTTAAGCTATTCCCACTCAGACAAGCAATATCATTAGGATTTGATGCATGTGGTGTATCTGTGAAAATAGGAACTAATCCATTATCATCAAAATTACTCCCACTCAAATTCATTTGATCTTTGGTAATGAAAATAGTCTGGTTCCTAATTTCATAAAGAGATAAGTCATGACCTATCTCTTCCTGCTTACGAAAATCATTCTCTAAGAATGTGACATCACGCGATTCAATTTCAGTTACAATGTCACTATTTTGTTCACCTATGAACACATATAACCCTTAGATTGTTGAGAGTATCTTATGAAGATACATTTCTTCCCCATGGATCGAATTTTTCATATTGGGAAGAAGGATTATGAATAAAAACAGCACAACCCCAAGGCTTTAAAATGATAAAAGCGAGCTTACGTTTAGTCCATAACTTTTATGGCGTAGTCATAACTGATTATGAAGGGACATGATTAAGTACAAAAACAGCAGTGAGCAATGCATCACCCTAATAGGTGATTGGCAATTTTACTTGTGCCATTATTGACCTAACCATTTTAACAAGGTTCTATTTCATCTTTACGCAACACAATTTCATTGTGGAGTAGAAGGAGTAGTTAATTGCCTTAAATTCCTTTTTCATCACATAGTTGTTTGAACTCTTCAGACAAATACTCCCTTCCTCGATCGGTTCTTAGAGCTTTTATTTTTCTATTCAATTGATTCTTAACTAAGTTCATAAACTTAATGAAGCAACTCAAAGCTTCAAATTTGTGAGAAATCAAGAATACATAACCAAACTGAGTAAAATGATCAATAAAGGTGATGAAATAAATAGGACTATGTCTTTCCCTTACATTCATTGGACCACAAATGTTAGAATGAATCAATTGCAATGGAGTATCAGCTCTTGTGCCTTTTCCGAATGATTTTCTAGCAGTTTTTCTGGCTAGGCCAGATTCACAAGTAGACAATTCTACTTTATTTATTGTACCAAGAAAATCTTCTTTGGCTAAGTAGTTCATTCTTTGCTGACCAATATGGCAGAGCCTCGCATGCCATGTATTTACATCGTTCTCATAATTAGAAGATGTAAATAAGAAAAAACTAATATTATCATTATTGGTACTTTGACAAACATCCAGTACAAAAAACTGATCATAAAAATAATTACTTTCATATTTTGTCTTATCCAAATCATGTTCATGAAAGAAATATTAAAACCCATTTTAATCAACATTCGGACATAGACTAGATTGTGATGAACCGATGGGACAAATAATACATCATATAGGAGCAAAATTCGATCACCTCGCATTTCATGTTTACAGGTACCAATCCCTTGGACCTCCTCTCTGGAGTTATTTCCTATGTATACCGATTTAGATCCTCGTGGGATTCATCAATAATCTACAAAAAAATCTATTTCTGTCACTATATATTCAGTGGCTCCTGAAACTACAATCAACATAGGAAGTGATTCGATTAAAAGAGCAAAATAAGAAATATTTACATCACTATGTAAATTGTTCATAAGGTCATATACCTTTTTGGGCTCAGGACAATCATAAGCAAAGTGTCCCGTTTTCTTATAGTGATAGCACTTAAATTTAGCCATATAAATATTTTCCTCAAGAGAAGAAACATTTTTCTCCCCTTTTTGACTACTCTTTGGCTTCTTTGAGTCTTTCACATGTTGGAGGGTATAATCATTTTCAGGAAGTGTCAAAGACACATTTAGAGCTTTAGGAGTTTCTTGCTCTTCTAGGACATACTTGGTTTTACAGTTATCACCGCTAAACTTATCACTTTTGTTAAGCTTGGAAGTAGTATTCTTTGCAACAACTGACATATTGATTTAAACAAATATAAAATAAAATGAGATAACTATGCACATTGTATTAACCTAAATTCATATACATACTAATTGTTAAAATAATTAACTATGTCAACATTCATTTCACATTAGGTTCAAACTCGAAAGTTCACTAAGTTCCCAAAAATCATCTGAATCCTAATATGTCATAGATTTAATACGGTAAATCATCTAAGAATCACTTATCTTAAATCATATAAATTCAAGATTAAATATTCATAAATTCTACAACATATATAGAAACACTTAATAATAATTAACATATAAATTTACATAATCATGTTACATATAAACAATCATTATACAATTACAATACACATGATCACTGTAATATCTCTTTGTGAACAAGAATAGATAAAATAAAATCTATACGCAAGTCTAAAAGCAATTTATATTTTATAGGCAGCCACTGAGAATGACACACAGTCTTCTTGACTTCCAAGTTAACATATTCATCCATAAAATATTGAACTAATAACTTGTAAGATCTCGATCCTTTGAGATGCAACTTATCCCAAGATTTGTTAAGTAATTTCTTTTGGAAATCTTCTGATAATGCAAATCGTAAAGCCAAATATTTCTTCTCTGTGGTTAACAAACCCCCAGCCCAGACAATTTCTTGAATTAACTCGTTAATTATAGTTATGTGTTTCACAAATCTTGTAAGATCATCATCTTCAACATTGGATCCTGGTGGAAGAGTAACAAAATTGTCAATCATAGCTTTCACCTTATCCTTCTATTGCTTTGTGAAAATTCGTCTAGGTGTCCTTATCAATATCATGATTTTCTGTAACACATATATAAAATAATTAGGACTAACCACACATGAAACAATTATACAACTGTCTGTAAAATAGAATATTATAGGACTTAACAAAAAACAATAACTATGATCCACTCTCAAAGTTTAAGATAATCAAGTGCCTTGAATTAAAAAAAAGCCATCTGCTAAGTTTAAAAAAACTTTACCAAACACTTGTTGGAAACTATTTGCAAGATTTGTCACACCACATGTGTAATCTCCTTATGCAAATACATCATCAACAACAACATTACCCCAGTGCCTCAAAGACTCCCGCTCATTGCGGGATAAGGGGGGGTCGGATGCACGCAGCCTGACCCCTATGTTTAAAAACATAGCGTGACTATTTCTGGATGACCCATGATGAGCATCAAAAGTTGCATTGACTAACTGCTACTTCACAATTGAAAGAAGCGCAGACAGTAAAGAGCCATTTTGTTTTATTCCATCATACCCAAAGCCAAAAAATAGTGAATCTTTGGCTCCATTCGAGATTGATGGAAAAATAGTGAATCTTATGCAAATACATCAGTTACCATTATTATAAAAATACTTTCTGGTTTCACAAATAACAAATTTCAAATGCAAAAAATGCACTTGCAGAGTGTGTAACAATAATTACTTGTGAAAACTTATTCTAGACTAATGCCTAATAGGACAACAAATGTCCTATACGAAACTATTTCTGCAACATGCAACATGAACAACCTTTCTTTCAAATACTAAAAAAAAGTCGAAACTTGCATGGAGCAATAAACTGAGATGCATCCTACACTTATATTCACAAGAAAGGACTTGGGGAATTCTGACTGATACACAGTCACAGAAACTACTGCATCTTCCCATTTTTTTTATATCACGTGAAACATTCAATTGAGGCAACAATAATATTGCCAAACAATTTTGAAACATACGGGAAAAACCATAATGCAAGGATTATCAATCCTTTTTCATTTGTTTTGTAGTGCGTAATTTTCTTCCTATTTTCCGTCTGTTACATATGGACAAATGAAGCACGACACCAAATCAAGTAGGACTAGGAAACCAAATAGTACGTGCTGTGATACCATCGTAGAATCTAATCAAATATTTAGTTTGCAAGATCATTGAATTAGTTACACTAGTCAATTAGTGCAATCACATGTATATAAACACAAACTACACCGAAATAGCCACATTCTAAAATCATACCTTATTACAGATTTTGTTCCAAAACTTTTAGAGAAGAAAATTTCAAAGAATCTTCACAGACTTCTTGAGTATTGTAGAGAAAAGGGAAGGAGAAGAAAAATTTAAAAAAAAAGTGACATTATTTTTCTCTTACCTTTTATAATTCCAAAGGAACACAACTTTTCAATTAGTTGTGTCTCTTTTCTTTTCTTAATAATTAAATAAATATAATAAATATGATTTATTCAAATATTAATATGAATATGGGTTGACCCACACGGGTGACCCAATCCAAAATACTTCAATTCACTCGCACTTTGTTTTTAGTTTTAAAAGTCTAGCAAAATATTTGAAAGCTAGAATAATTGAGATTTGCGTCTAAGTTGTAGTTCATTTAGCTAAAGAATAAAGCGGTTTTGATTTAGAACATGAATGAGAGTTGAAGCACTCACTCGTAATTCTTTCAAAAAATCAAACACATATGTAGTCCCTCAAACTTGTTCCTAGATTTCATTTGCCAATTTAACTCAATATTATTCTATTTTAATTCTTCAACTCTAATTTTCATGTTTTCTTTTGACATTTTTGTCCAAAGAATCAACAACATGGAGAGAGTGTGCTCCACATATCATGACATGACACAAAAATTAATTAAAAATAAATAAACAATCACTCTAACTTGCACTCATTTTTTATTTTGGCACTCTACCTTACGTTTGTTTCAATTTACCCTTCAATTCTAATTTTTTGTACCATTTTTATACAAATGCTAATTTTATAATTTCGTTATTTTTATTTATACTCATTGTTTTGACTTTTTTATTTTATAATCGACGTTTATCCATTATTTTTAAAATAATCTTTTAAAAAAAATTAACGGATAAATATTTCTAAAAAAATATTTTTCGACTTTCTCTATATGTTTTCTTTAAAAATAACCAAGGAAATTGGGTCGATTTTCTTTCTTCAACAATCAATTGAATTAAATAACACTATATTTTTTTAATATTCAAGCTATATGGATTTAACTCAAATACTAGCTTTCTAATTTTTTCTCAATACTGGTAAAAAAGAATTCATCTTCAATACAATTAAAAAAAAAAAAGAAGAAAATGTAACGCTATTAAAGAAACGTTAAACTTGATAGACTTCATTGGGTTGTTATTGATTTTTTTAAGAAAGAAAATCGACACACTTTTGACGGCTATTCATGCAAACATACAAAGAAACTCAAAAACAAATTATTTTTTTTTTAAAAAATCAATATTCATCTGTTAATTTTTTTCTTTACAAAAGCTAACATACGAACGTCAATTTCTAAAATGCAAAATTTAGTTGAAGAGCATATATAAAAATTTATAACATTATAAAATTAATATTTTTTAATATTTAAATGGTACAACAAAAATTGAATTGAAAGCCTAAAATCGAACAAACAAGATAGAGTGGAAAAATAAAAATTAAGAGCAAGCTAGAGGGGATTATGTGTGTTTGGCTCCAATTAAATAATTATTGTGTGAATTTTTAATTGTTAACTAAAATTTTAAATCTTTTAATCAACAAAGATTCTTATCTCATGAATGAAAGTAATCGTATTGAGGATGCTAAAACATCAAAGAAAAAATAAAATTGGATTTAAAAAAATAAATAAAATACTTTTTTGGCTTTCACTCTCTTAGAGAAAGTGTGATGCACACACTCTTGCCACATCACTTAACTGTGTTTAAATGATACACTTTTAATGATGTTAAAACATCGACTTGGAGCAAGTCATAGTTGAGGTGCAAAAATGAAATTTATGGCCAAGTTTAAAGGGCTACATATGTATTTGTCCCTTTCAAATAAACCATCAAATTAAAAGATAGCAAATAAATAACTCCTCCAAAACCTTATATATATCTCATCGGATGGAAGAAATACTAAAAAGATAGTAACATATCACAAGTGTGGTAATTCCTGAGACTAATCCGAATATACTAAAATATACGGTTGGAGGAATATATGAATCTAAGGCCCCGTTTGGCCCCAAGTATTCTTGGGAAAAAATTTAGGGAAAAAATTGGGATGGAGTGTTTGGCTAAAACTATGGCAAATGATTTGGGAATTTAGGACATACTTGGGAAGTTTTGGATATTTAGAAATTATCCAAATTTTTATATTTTATATTAAAAAAATCTATCATTTATTAATTCAAACTGAATATTCATCTATCAATTTACTCTATTAAATTGAGAATATATTGTTCATAGAATGTGGGACGATTTTATAAAAGAATAAATAATTTGTTATTGCAATTTCTGGAAAAAAAATAGTTTGAGTGAGAACATTGAAAAAAAATATTTTTAATGCAATTAACGTATTGATCTTACCAATATTGTTATTTTGTTATTATTGATCATTATCAATTATGTTAAAATGTTATTATTTTAATAGAACATGTCCATTATAGAATCGTAAGACAAAGTTATGGGGTTTTAAAAATAATTTTTAGAACTACTGGGTATAAATCATATATTTGAAATAGCCAAATATTATTGAAAAACTTGGGCAACACATGGTATAACTTCAACAAAACATGCCAAGAATATTTGAGAACTTGGGGTCAAACTCTTACTAAAGCTCTTGTATCACATTTGACTAAATTAATTATTAAAGAAAAAACTGACATTGAAATATTTTTTTTGTATATTATGTAAATATGAACTCACAAATAATTAAAAATTTGATATGACAATTTTTTTTTTATATTATGCAAGTATGAGCCTGCAAATAAATAAAATTTGTAAGCTAATTTATTTAAATAAATTTACTAATACAAAACTACAAATATAAAACATAAAATCAAGATAATAAAAAGAACGTAAAAGAATTTGAGGGATATTTTTGTCTTTGTATACTTAAAACCATGATATTAAATCATGTGTATTACTAATACACCAAATGTAAGGTGTTAGCTAATACCAAGTAAAGTGTATTAACTAATACATGGATTAATTATATATGGGCCAAATATTTCTACCAAACATAGTATTAAATAATATCATACATAATACATGCATTTTTCTCCTAATACATCCTACCAAATGACCCATGTGTACTAATTGGTAAATGGAAATCATGCAGTCTATTCTCTCATTATATAGTAGGTACTAATTTTGAGTTCTCATTATATTTATGTCATATGTAAATGAATAAAATAAGCAATACTACATTGTGTAGTAAGAGCTTTGTAAATTATGTATTTATTATATGTATGTTCATGTGTTGATGATCATCATAAACTTGATTTACTCATTAAATGTTTTCACATGAGTCATTTTTATAAGACTTCTATGTTACTTTGCAAACGAATGCATGAATGAACCTAGGGATAGAGTTCAGAGCCTTGACTTAAGAATATTGATTGTGATTGTTATGAGAGTATGATGATGAGTTGATAGATCTTGATGGTACTATGAGTATGCATAATTGAATTCTAAAGATATGTCTAATCGACTTTCCCTTAATGATTGATCTAAATCCTTAAGTCATTAAATGAGAACTGAGGTAATGAGATGATTGAGATGTTAGGCTAAAAGACCCAATTGAATTGAGTTAATGAGATGATGAGAGTCTCCATGAGACTAATTGAGATGATGAGGGTCTCTATGAGACTAATTGAGATGATTGATTAAGGTGAAGACTCTTTTGAGCACTCTTAGGAGGAGTATCGAGCATTGAAATGTGTAAGAATAAATCCAACTCGGACTAATTTACTATGTTGCCAAGCGTAGGTGATGATTGAACCATTACATTAAGGTTTCCTTTTGAGTTAAAGTCCCTGAAAGCAATAAAGGGATTAATGAAGCTAGATCCCTACTGGATTTCATTCATTCTTTACCTGAAAAGTATAGAACGACTATGACAACATCAACGGGATATTGTACAATCACTGGATCATAAGTGATTGTTGTCGGATAAGAGAAACTCCTAGATAGGTCCCATACTGATAGTAGTCTGAGTTTGAGTTGATTGATGAGGTTTGATTGGTATTGATTGGGTCACTTGTTTATTCTTTATTCTTTCTTTAGATAGACATTTGACATTGTGAGTGAGTATCTTCTGAGTTGATGTTATTTCTATATTATTCTACCTATATCTATTTCATTCAGTGATTTTATATCTCGTACATTTCACATACTGATGTCCATTTGGACTACATCATTTTATGATGCAAAGGTAGGTACTAGAGATCATCAACAGGCACACCGTTGAGGATCTTTGCAATTAGCTGAGTTGGTGAGCCTCCCTTACTTCGGAGGATCCAATTGTATTTTCATCTTCCTATTAGAGTCAGACTTTAGGTTAGCTTTATTTTTGAGTTGAGGTAGCCATGGGTTTATCATACCACTTAGTAGTGATAGAGGATTCATGTACTAGATCAAGTTTTGATTGAGATTATGTTAAAATAGCTTTGTTTAGGCTAGCCTGTTTTATTTATATGCTTTTGAGACTTAGATGACCCATTTATTATCTGTAGACTTTCACTAATTGATTAGTTATTGAATGAAAGAATGTGATGAGGCTAAGTGATTCACATGGGGACTAGCAATAGTCTCTGACAGCCGGCCACGTCTAGGATACCCTCTTAGGGCATGATAAACTCGGTATCAGAGCATAGATTTCAAGTGTCCTAGAGAGTCTATGAAGCCATGTCTAATAGAGTCCTTATTATTGGTATGAAGTGTGCCACATCCATAATGGGAGGCTATAGGACATTAGGAATGATTACACTTCTTGCATGATCTAATTCATGCAATAGAGTTAAAACTCTATGAAACTCTCTTCTAATTCATGCTCTACATGTTGCAGATTTGTGATCATGTCTCTTAGAAGAGCTGTCAGAGGAAGAGGGTATTCTGCCAGACAGAATTTTAACCGACCTAAGCTCTAGGGGCATGATACACATGTGGATCCAGCTATCCCTTCTGAACAGCCCCACAGGCTGAGGTTACTAATGCTGAGCTTTGCCAGGCTATCCAAACTTTAGCCCAGGCTATTATCACCTGGTATGAGACAAGGAGTACGTAGATAGGATTCACTAGACACATCAATAGTCCATGAATTCTTTAGGATGAATTTACTTAAGGTCACAGGGTCTGCATCCAATGAGGGTCCCAAGAACTACATGGATGAGCTTTAGAAGGTGTTTCGGGTGATGCATATAGTTGATGTTGATAGAGTTGAACTAGTTGACTACCAGCTCAATTGTATGACTAGATTATAGTTTGATCAATGGAAGAAGAGTAGAGGAAAGGAAGCCCCATTGCTGACTTGGGCAGTGTTGGAGGAAGCCTTCTTGGGGCGTTTCTTTCCAAGGGAATGAGGAAGGCCATGGTACGAGAGTTTTTGAATTTGAAATAGGTCTCTATCACTGTGCAAGAGTATTGACTTAAGTTCACCCAACTATCCCATTATGCTCCTGATATGGTTGTTGATATGAGGGGATGAATGGGGTTGTATGTGTATGGGCTGAACAAAGGGCCAAAAAAAGATGGAAAGGGAGCTATGCTTGTGAGCGACATGGACATCTGGAGGTTGATGACTTATGTATAATAAGCTAATAAGGAGAGATAACATGACAGGGAAGAGTTCAGAAATAAGAGGGCCAAGATATCCAGCCATGAGATTGGAAAGAAAGGAAATCGTAATAGATTTCAGTCAAGGAAAACACCATCATCTACCAGCGCGCCTACACCCGAAAGAGAAATGATGAGAGATCTTAGATTGGAGGCCAGGGATATCAGTCACAGGCTAGTGTGGCTCAAGGTTCACAAAGTAAGACACTATGTGGTAAGTGTGGCATATTACACTTGGGTAGATACCGTGAGGGTAGTGATGCATCAGAGGGAGTGTCCAAAGTGGGCTGACCGGGCTCAATGTTTTACACTAGCCCCAACACCAAAGGAACCAAGTAAGGTGCTATCAGGTGCAAGCGGAGCTACAAACCGTTTGTATGCCATGGGTAGACGCCAAGATTAGGAGAACTCCCCATATGTTATGACAGGTATGATTCGAGTCTTTACTCTTGGTTGTTATGTTTGATGGATCCTGGTGCCACATTGTCATGTATAACTCCTTATGTGGCTAGTAGATTTGATAGAACTCTTGAGAGTCTTCTTGAACCCTTTAATATTTCTACTCTAGTGGGTGAGTTTATTCTAGATGAGAGAATCTATAGAGGTTGTGTAGTGTCCATCCATCATAAGGATACTCTTGTTGATTTGATTGAGTTAGATATGATTAATTTTGATGTTATCCTTGGCATAAATTTGTTTCACACCTGTTATTGCCTCCATTTGATTGTAGAGCCCGAACCATTGAGTTTCAATTCCCGAATGAACCGATTCTAGAGTAGAAGTTGGTTCTGTTGCACCTAAGGGAAAGTTTATCTCCTATATTAGGACCAGAAAGCTAATTTCCAAAGATTGTATCTATCACCTCCTGCGAGCTAAGTCTGATGATATTGAGCCTTCTACTCTTAAGTCAGTCCCGATTGTGAATGAGTTTCCTGAAGTATTTCCTGAGGATTTTCCTGGAGCCCCTCCTGATAGGGAGATTGACTTTAGGATTGATATTCTTCTCGATACCCAGCCTATTTCAATACCACCTTATAGGATGGCTCCTACTAAGTTGAAAGAGCAATTGAGAGATTTATTAGAGAAGAGATTTATCATTCCAAGTGTGTCTCTTGTGATGCTCTTGTCCTATTCGTGTGAAAGAAAGATGGTTCTCTCAAAATGTGTATTAATTATGACAAGGTCACAATAAAAAATAAATATCCTCTCCTTAGGATAGATAATTTGTTTGACCAACTTCAGGGTGCCTCTTGCTTCTCAAAAATAGACCTTAGATCTGGTTACCATCAGTTGAAGATAAGGGAATGTGACATCCTAAACACAATATTTAGGACCAAATATGGCCATTTTGAGTTCTTGGTCATGTTCTTTGGGTTCACAAATACAACTGCAACCTTCATGAACTTAATGAATAGGGTGCTCAGAAAATACCTTAATATATTTGTCATCAATGACATTTTGATGCATCCGAGAGATGAGGAGGAGCATGACAATCACCTTAGAATTATCCTCCAGACTTTTAAGGACCATGAGTTTTATATGAAGTTCTCGAAATTCAAGTTTTGGCTCAAGTTAGTGGCTTTCCTAGGCCATATTATTTCAAGTGATGGTATTCGAGTAGATGCCAAAAGATTGTAGCAGTTAAGAACTGGCCCAAAACGATCTCTCTGACTAACATAAGAATTTTGTTGGGGTTGGCAGGCTATTACAACAGATTTTTTTGGGATTTTCTTCCCTATCCGTACCATTGACTAAGTTGACTTAGAAGAAGGTCAAGTTTCAATGGTCCGATGAATGTGAGAAAAGCATCCAAGAGTTGAACATTCAACTGACTACTGCACCAGTTTTAGTCTTGCCTGAAGGGACAGAGGACTTTGTGATCTATTGTGATGAGTCAATAGTTGGATTGGGTTATGTGAAAAGTGATAGTCTATGCCTCCAGACAACTTAAGGTTCATTAGAGGAACCATCCAATCCACGATCTTTTGTTGGCAGTGGTGGTGTTTGCACTTAAAATCTTGCACCACTACTTATATGAAATGCATGTAGATATGTTCACTGACCATAAGAGCCTGTAGTACGTCTTTAGTCAAAAAGAGCTCAACTTGCGACAGAGGAGATGGTTGGAGTTGCTCAAGGATTATGGAATAAGCATTCTCTACCACCCAGGTAAAGCTAACATTGTTCCTGACGCTCTTAGCAGGTTTTCAATAGGTAGTACAACCCATGTTATGGAAGGAAAGAAGGAGTTAGCTAAGGAAGTGCATAAATTGGCCTGATTAGTAGTTTAACTTGAGGAGAATGATAAGGGAGGAGTCAATATTTAGAATAGGTATGCTTCATCTTTGGTGGCAGAGTTGAAAGACAAACAAGACTAAGATCCTGTCCTACTTCAATTGAAAGAAGCTATCCACAAACATAAACTGATGGTCTTCTCCAAAGGGGGAGATGGGGTGTTGAGATACCAGAGTAGGGTGTGCGTTCTAGATATTGATGGTGAATCATGGCTAAAGACCACAACTCTAGATATTCTATTCATCCTGGCTCTACCAAGATATACCATGACTTGAGGGAAGTCTATTGTGGAGTGGAATGAAGAGGGATATTGCTGAGTTCGTGTCAAAGTGCCTAAATTGTCAACAAGTTAAAGTTGAACATCAGAGGCAGTGTGGATCAGCTCAGAACTTTGCGATTCCTGAATAGAAGCGGGAGATGATCAACATGGACTTCAGTATCGATCTATTGAGGTCCCAAAAGCAACATGATTCGATATGATAATTATGGATAGGATGACCAAATTGGCTTACTTCTTAGCTATTAGGGTGACTAACACTACAGAGGAGTATGCCAAATTGTACATCCATGAGATTGTGAGGTTACATAGAGTCCCTTTGTAGATCATCTTGGAAAGAGAAGCTTAATTCACCTGCCAATTTTGGAGATCTTTCCATATAGGATTGTGTACTAAAGTGAATCTGAGTACTTCCTTTTATCCTTAGACGGATGTCCAAGTAGACCGTACCATTCAAACGTTAGAGGACATGTTGAGAGCCTACATCCTTGACTTTAAAGGAAATTGGGTTGACTACCTATCATTGATCAAATTTGCATATAACAATATTTACCATGCAAATATTTAGATGGCTCCCTATGAGGTTTTGTATGGGAGAAGATCTAGATCACCAATTAGGTGGTTTGAGGTTGGAGAAGGTTTTGTATGAGAGATTTTTTCTATCAGTCAATGGAGAAGGTAACGGTCATTAAAGGGAGGTTGAAGACTGCACAGAGCCGCCAAAAATGTTACACCGATTTAAGGAGAAGAGAATTAGAGTTCAAGGTAAAAGATTGAGTGTAACACCCCACATTTTACATGTACTAATGCTATGTAAATGAATCATGCTATGGTTTGGTCAAATTAGCGTAAATTCTTGAAAGTGCTTGAATTTCATGTTAATGTACGATATATAAGTCTAAATGCTTAAGAGGGTCGAGGGTATATATGTGTTGGCGCTAAATTGAGGATATATCAACCCTAAACTAAGTA
>JAOTQR010064041.1:0-13715 GCA_025774065.1 Solanum ossicruentum | reverse complement strand
TAGATTAGGCATTTCATTAAATTTTAATTTACTATATTAGATTAGGCATTTCATTAAATTTTAATTTACTATATTAGATTAGGCATTTCATTAAATTTTAATTTACTATATTAGATTAGGCATTTCATTAAATTTTAATTTACTATATTAGATTAGGCATTTCATTAAATTTTAATTTACTATATTAGGGTAAAATGGTAACTTAATTCATCCTTGTCTCCCTTATAAAAAGGTGGCTCCAAAAGGCCATTTGATCACAGTAAACATGAAGTTGTTTATGATAATATTTGTATTAGGCAGTATTGTTTCTCCTCGTTATGTTACCGGCCAAGCAGATTACAAAATAATGAAATATGTGGCTCAATGGCCGCCAACGTTTTGCAGAGTAGAAAAATGTGCACCGGAAAAGATGACAAACAAATTCTCCATCCACGGCCTCTGGCCAGCAGATGCAACAGGAAGAAGTTTATTAGCAAGTTCAGTGCGATATGATACACGTGCTCGAATAAATAAATTGGTAGTGTGCTGCTTTTGTTTTTTGCTTTGTTTTTTTTTTTTTGGGTTAATTTGTATTAGTTTAATTGTTGTTTTGCAGATGAATAGTGATCCAGACTTAGAAAAAAATCTCAGAATTATGTGGCCGAATTTGAAAGATGGAGCTGAGGATATAGATTTTTGGGTTGGCGAATGGAAAACACACGGAGCTTATAGCGAGAAGACAGTCACCCTTCCACATTATTTTAAAAGAGCAGCAAGTGTGATAACGCAGGGTCAAATTGAGGGCCATTTGAGTGCGGCCAGAATGACACCGTCAAACCACACTACTATCAAAAAGGTGGATATTATCACCGCTCTTTACCCACTTGTTGGGCAACAAAACAATGTGTATCTCAGTTGTTTCAATAATGGTACACACCATCTCTTAAAGGAGATACACTTTTGCCTAGATAGGAATGTGAATATATTCACTTCATGTCCAATGAAAGGTGGTTGTAATCCTCACAAAATAGTCCTTACTGCAGCAGCCCATGTAGCCTTAAAATAAACCATATATATTTCTCCATCAATATTGACTTACTCTGTTTCCAAGTATATTTTACATAAGTATGAGATGTATCTTCAGGAACTCTCTATTATTAAAATAATAATTTGGTTACAGTTTTATAATGTGTAAACTAGCCTCAACCCCACTAAACATAAATTAGATATTGTAAGTTTTCCGATGATATTTGGGTGAGAGTTACAAGGACCAACAAACGTGAAAAGCAAAATACTTCTGAACGAACAATGCCTATGTAGCTGCTATCTACATTGATGACAACTTCTTCTTCTTTTTTTCATAAACAAGGCGAACAATTTGTGATGCTAGTTTTGGTTGCTACATGTTGTACACAGACTGTGTACGTGGGTGGCCCTGCATTTGGTGCTTCTATATCTCTGATGTTTCTACCTGTCATGCATTGATGAGGTGGTTTTGTTAGTTATTACTTATGTACTATCAAACTTTTACAAGTGAAAGTTGTTATGACAAACACGTATCCCTATCTCTTGAGGTTGATCTACTCAGCAAGTTGTATGTATATTTTGTGAACAGGAAGTAACATTGCATCTGCTACATATGTTAATGGCATCCCTCAGTACAAGCAATTTTGATCCTCAAATACTGCTCGGTAGTAGTTGGCTTTATTTTCAATGATTTATCTATCATTCTATTGTTTTGAGCTGTCTTCGGGATAAACTTCGTTTAAGAGGGTCTATCTACTGATCTAAGTTAGTGTTCATTGAAGTGCAAGCTTTTGTTACCTTTGCTATTTGAACAAGAATTTTTCCTACTCAAAAATGTTATGATTACTATCTTAAGCTAATAACTCCTCCTCCTCCTCAGTAAGTAGGTAATTTTTACATTATCTTGGGGTGTTTCTTTTGCTTTTAAAAAAAAAAAATTAATTAATTAAATCATTCTTTAATTAATATTTTTTTTCTAGGTATGTCCATCCGTGTTACTTCCTTGATGATCGAAAATTATAAATTGAAAATTAAAGGTGCAAGGTAATTATCATCCCAGCAAAATGATAAGTATATCAAAATGTAAGAATTATATCTATCTAACTATTCCTTGAAGATCTAAAATTAAAAGAGAGAAACAGAAAAACTAAATTTAAAAAATAAATAGATTTAGTTGAAAAATCATATCACACACATATATACACAAAAGGGGATGTACATCCTGTCTATGTGGCACCACAAAACTCTTACAAATATTTTACTTTCTTAAAATTTTCACTTTACCCTTGCCTTCCAATGTTGCTTCGCCTCTGAAACGTCACTTGAAGCTTATATACCTCTTTATTCCTGCTATTTCCTCCATCATCTCATAAACATCGGCCAATTGGTTTTGCCCTCGATTCCTCCAAAGTTTCACTTTATGCCGCCACCCTCTGACTCATTCAAATTGCCACTCCAAGCGGCCATGTATCGCATCAATTCTTTGTCACGCGCCCTTTGATTCTTCTGCCATCGCCCTCTAAATCGTTAGAACTACCACTCCAAGCCGCCAGGTAAGCACATCAAATCTTCATTGCCGCATCTTCCCCTCTCCAATCATTGATTTCCTACGCAACCCTTATGCCCATCCCTATCTTTCACATATGCCCTTTGTCTTCTCCCAATACCCTGTTCCATTAATCAACATCGACCATATGATCTACCTATACTCCCCATACCCTGTTACATTATCATTTATGCGGCGTATGTTTGCTTATGTTACTTGATGCCTCTAGGTGTTTTTGCTTCTCTTACGCAGGAAATTGAGTTATTGAAGGGAATGATAGACTTTTAATCTGTATATTGTTATATTTTAATGCTTTTGCGATAGCTACTACTTTGCCTTGGTTATTAAGAGCTTTTACAAGCCTATTGCCTTTCTTTGGGACACTATCTACGGTAGGGCGCCTGTAAAAATGTTGTTTTGTAATTTACATATTTTCTGATTTTTTTTGAGAATATTTTGTGGGACTCGTGGTGGATTTTTGTGGTCTAGGCATGGGAAACTTACCAGGCTGATACATCGATAGATCTGACGAAACACCATATGCCTGTCACCTTCTTGGACAAATTTGCTCATTGGACTTTTAATGTCCTTCGATAGCCCACCGATATATATTTTCAGGTAACCGATTCCACGAATATTGGAAGGCTTTATTATGATCATAATAACAATAAAACAAAATTTTTCCTTCACGTGTGAAGTTTAGTTTGGCTTTTTGGAATATTCAAAACTTGGTTAGAGGTCTTACGATAGGATTATACGTCATTTCGTATATTTTTGAAATGTTACAATGATTTGCTTATAGTGAAGTCAATCTTTATTAAATTTTGTGTGTATTAATTTATGTGTTGCAGAGGAGATATGGTTGCCAAGCAATGTTAGAAACAGTGGCGAAGATCAATGATTACAAAATTCAACGAACACTATGACCCTCAAACTCACAATTACGTGATAGAAAAAATCTTATTTTTTTAAAATTGGTAATCATGAAAAGGCCAAACAATACATATTATATAAATGGATGTAAGTAACAATCCTCCAACAAGAGCACTGGAAACTAGAATCAATTGCTAAACCAAATAATGGAGTAATCTACGTGGCACTATACGGGTGTGTGCCCTCTATATGCTGCACCAATGATTTTCATTTAACTCTCAACTCACACCCCTTCATATGTAATATAATAACATGAAATTTAAATGCTTATAAGGATTTAGTCTAGATCACCTGATTTCAAGCAATCTTCTCTTGCTGCAGTGAGTCTCCGTTGATGTACATGTATGGTTATCTCCTCTCTATTTTTCTTCAGAAACCATCAAATTCTACTAACCTAATTGAATATATAGGTTAAGTGATATAGATTTTAAAATAAATTAATATTTAGTCCACCACTTATATAATTATTCAAATTTACCCACAAATTAAATAGTCTTAATTACCTAGTAGTCCAAAATTCTCACTAAAATTTTACGAGGGAGATAATTTTATGAAATCAAGAGGACTAATTCGAGGAGTGATATTATGGGTCATTACATTATCCACCACTAAAAATCATGTTCGTCCTCGAACATAAGGTAGAAGAAAGTACCCGAAGCTTCGAAAAGATAAGTATATTGAAGAAAGTACCTGAAGTTTCGAAAAGATGAGGATATTTAGCATGCATGTCAGACTCTATCTCCCAAGTAGCCTATCTAACTGGACGGTTCTTCCATCGCACCTTCACAAAAACAATCTCTTTGTTTTTAAGCTTTTGAACCTGGCTATCCACAATAGTTGTAGGCTCCTCCTTAAAGGACAAATCTGGACTCAACACTACTGAATCAAATGAGAGTATATGAAACTTATCAGACACATACTTTCGAAGCATAGAGATATGAAACACAGGATGCACGAATGATAGACTAGGTGGCAAGGTTAGTTTATAGGCCACCTATCCAGCTCGCTCCAAAATCTCAAATGGGCCAATGAATCGTGGGCTAAGCTTTCCCTTCTTACCGAACCATATAACACCCTTCATAGGTGATACTCTAAGCCAAACATGACCACCCTCTATAAACTCTAATGCTCGGACCCTCGTATTTACATAAATCTTTTGTCGACTTTGGGCTGTCAACAATCTACCCTGAATTATATATACGTGCTTCACGATAACTCTAAGAAATTACGCATCTAATTTATCCATCTCAATCGAATCAAACGAAACAATCGGAGATCTACATCTTCTACCATACAAATCCTCGAATGATGCCATCTGAATACTAGAGTGATAACTATTTTTGTAGGCAAACTCTGCTAAGGGCAAGTGTTGGTCCCAACGAGAACCAAAATCGATCACATACGCTCGAAGCATGTCCGCCAACACCTGAATAGTCCACTCAGAATATCCATCTATTTGAGGATGAAAGGTTGAACTCATATCTAGCTAAGTACCTAGACCATACTGCAAAGCCCTCCAAAAATGTAAAGTGAAGAGTGAACCACAGTCAGAAATGATAGAAACAAGCACCCCATGCAATCTAACTATCTGACTGATGTAAAGCTTAACCACTTATCTGTTGTATAATTAACCATGACAGGAATGAAACGGGTAGACTTTGTCAATCAATCCACGACTACGCAAATAGAGTCACAACCACCTACGGTAGAAGGCAGACCCACCACAAAATCTACGGTGATTCGCTCTGACTTCCATGTAGGAATGGGCATCCTCTAGAACTCACCTTCAGGCCGCTGGTGCTCACATTTAACCTACTGATAAGTCAAACACTTAGCCACAAGCTATAAAATATCCTTCTTCATACCACACCAGCGATACTACTGACTCAGGTCATGATACATCTTTGCTGCTCCTGGATGAATGAAATAACGATTGCAATGAGCCTCTTCAAGAATCAATCTAACTATATCACATACTTTAGGCACACAAACTCGACTTATGATCCTTAAAACACCATCGGGATCAAGCACCGCTTCCTTAGCCTCTCCTCTGGTCACTTTGTCTCTGATGAGACATAATCTCTCGTCCTCAAACTGACGCTCTCGAATCTGGTCCATCAAGGAAGAACGAGTCTTAATGAAAGTCAGTATGCCACCATTATCAGAAAGTTATAAACCAACTAGGCCATTAGCTAAAAGTGAAACATTCCTGGCCAAAGGCCACTCCTCAGCTCATATGACAGCTAGACTTCCCATGCTATAAGTCTTCTACTCAAGGCGTCAGCTACCTTATTAGCCTTCCTCGAATGATATAAGATGGTCAAATTATAGTCCTTTAGCAACTTCATCCACCTACACTACCTCAAGTTTAAATCCTTTTAACTAAATATATTCTGAAGACTCCTACGATCAGTGAAGACCTCACAATGTACACCATATAAGTAATGACACCACGACTTAAGCACAAAAACCACAGTTGCTAGCACTAAGTCATGGAAAGTATAATTCTTCTTATGAACCTTTAATTGTCTAGAAGCATAGGCAATCACTTTACCTTTTTGCATCAATACACCTCCTAAATCCACCCCCAACGCATCACAATATACTGTAAAGTCCATACCTGTCTCAGGTAATGTCAACATAGGAGTTAAAGTCAACAAAGACTTGAGTTTTTGGAAGCTTGCCTCACACTCATCAGACCAACAGAAGGCTACATGCTTCTGAGTCAACCTGGCCAATGGGGCTGCAATGGAATAAAACCCCTAAATAAACTGTCGATAGTACGCAGCTAACCCCATAAAACTGCAAATCTCGGTAGCTGAAGTAGGCCTTGTCTACCCTCTAACTGTCTCTACCTTAGCTGGATCCACTTTAATTCCCTCCTTGGACATCACATGCCCTAAGAATACTACCGAATCAAGCCAAAACTTATATTTGGAGAATTTTGCATATAACTTTGCCTTTCTCAATCTCTATAGTACTAGCCTCAAGTAACGAACATGATCAACCTCAGTCTTGGAATATACCAAGATGTCATCAATGAATGTTATCACAAAAGAATTCAAGTATGGACGAAACACCCTATTCATCAGCTCTATGAACGCCATAGGGGCATTAGTCAACCTAAAAGACATCACCAAAAACTCATAATCGCGATAACGAGTTTGAAAAGTTGTCTTAGGGATATCTGATGCTCTAATCCTCAACTGATGATAACAAGACCTCAAGTCAATCTTAGAGAATAAAGCTACTCCCTGAAACTAATCAAACAAGTCATCAATATGAGGAAGAGGATATTTACACTTGATAGTCACTTTGTTCAGCTGCCTATAATCAATATACATCCTCATGGACCCATCTTTCTTTTTCATAAACAAGACTGGGGCACCCTAAGGTGACACGCTAGGACAAATAAACCCTTTGCTCAGTAAATCATGAAGTTGCTCCTTTAATTCCTTCAACTCAGTCGGATTCCCTAGATACAGAGGGATAGAGATGGGCTTTATGCCTGGCTCTAAATCAATAGGAAAGTCAATATCTCCATCGGCAGGAACACTTGAAATATCAATAGGAAATACATCGACAAACTCTTGAACCACAGGAATAGACTCCATGGAAGGTGGATCAACATTAGTATTCCGAATAAAAGCCAAGTAAGACAAATACCCCCTACCAAACAATTTTTAAGCATGGATGTAAGAGATGAATTAGCTTGGATAATATTACCCTTCCACTCAATCTTTGGTACCCCGGGCATGGCTAAGGTTACAGATTTTGCATAACAATCAAGAATAACATGATATGGGGAAAGTCAATCCATCCCTAAGATAACATCAAAATCTACCATCTCCAGAATAATCATATCTACCCAAGACCATACCTAGCTAGAGAAACATAACAGGAACAATACACTCGATCCACCATTAAAGGCTCACCTACTGGTGTAGAAACATGAATAGGTATAGACATACGATCACATAGCAAGTTGAATTCATATGAAAAGTAGGATGACACATAGGAGTAGGTAGATCTAGGATCAAATAATACAAATGGAGATCGATAACAAACAGGAATAATACCTATGATGACTGCATCAGAAGCCTCTGCATCGGGCCTCCTTGGAAATATATGACAATGTGGTCCCCTACCACTACCTGTCTGAGCAATGCCTCTACCTCTACTCTGTGGGACTATGGAACCACTCGCCCCTCTGCCTGGAGTGCGACCACCTCTATTTGTCTGAGCTCTGCCTCACCTTCTATATGGTGGTGGTCTAGGTAGTCTAGTCTAAACTAAAGATCTAGGATAAGGCCCACCTTATCCCCCTAATAAGGGACACTGTCATATCAAGTGATCACGATCTCGATAACCATAACAAAATCTCTGACTCTGAGACTGACGCGTTGATCCTGATAAACTACCATAGTTGTCTCGCCCTGTAGACCCACGATGGGTCTGACCACCCTGAGAAACAGGTAATGATGCATGAACTGGTCCTCAATGCTGGGATGAGCCACCTCCTCTATTGAACCCTCTACCTCCAGATGAGGTACCAGAAAACTGACCAGATGCATGGGCCCTCTAATGGCCCCCAAACTCTTCTCTTTCCAGCAATTCTGCCTCCTTAGCAAAACTAACAACAGACTGGAAAGAGGCTCCATCTCTAGATACTTTAAACACTGCTTGTCAAATAGAATAGGCCAATCCTCTCACAAACCTACGAATTTTCTCTGTCTCATTTGGAATAATGGATGCAGCATGTCTAGATAACTGACAAAAATGGGTCTCATACTCTGTGATTGATAAGTCGTCCTGTCTCAGACTCTCAACCTCAAGCGGCTCTCCTCCCTCATGCTCAAAGGGACAAAATGATCATAGAAAGCACCAGAGAACATCTCCCAAGACACCGTGGGAGATCCCGCGGGTAAAAATCCTAAATATGTCCTCACCATTCTCTGGCTGGCCCATGAAGCTGAAGGGCAACATAGCCTATACATTTTTGAATCTAATCATAGATATTATACCAGTCATACCTCTATTCTTTTTTCTCTTAGCCTTTCTTTGGCAAGCTGTTGTAAGTTTCGATGAGATCCTTAATAATATCCTTGAAAATTCATGATTTATTCGAGAAAATTTTTTTAAAATAAATAAAATTAGATAAGTTTTACCATTTGAAATCTCAATTTCAATCGAACCCCATGTGACTAAGCCGACAGTATCCAACAGCTTTCTATAAATAGTCAGAAACTCATGAGCATCCTCTGTCCTCCCACCTTGAAATTAAGGTGGGTTCATCTTCCTAAACATCTCATAGCAGCTCTACTCACTCTCAATGTAGCCAATGGTGCACCTTGAACCTCAATAGCTGGTGCAAGATCAATCTCAACTCTAGTACCCATTGGTGGCTGCTCTACCGGATCGTGAACCAGTAGAACATGATGCTGATTTAGGGTTTGACCTCCTACTACGGTTTGAGAACGGTCTGGCGTGCCTATCGTATTACCACTTGAAGCAAAACTCTCAAGTACATTTAGCACCCTTAATAAAGTATCCTACAACAAAGGTGAGGCTACATGCTCTGAAGAACCTGGTTCCTTCTAAGGCTAGTCATAGGCTCTAAAGAGACCTCCGTAGCATGACCTCTGGCTGGTGTTGCTCCACGAGCATGAACTTCTAGCACAAGCTCTACCCATACCTCTAATTAAAGCCTCGACAACTGCCTCATGGGCTGCCTTACCTCTACCACCAGAAACAGTAGCTCTAGTCCTTGGCATCTGCCAAAAAGACACGAGCATAACTCAGTACAAATGAACATAACCACACACGATAAGACAAAATAAATAAAAGAAAGTTTCCTAACAATCTTCATAGCCTCTTAAAGATAAGTACAGACGTCTCTATACCGATCCTTGAGACTCTACTTAGACTCAACTTGTATGCCATGAACCTAGGCTCTGATACTAACTATCACGACCCAAAAATGGGTGTGATGACACTCATCTTATCCCACCAAGACAAGTCAGGCTACAACCCAACTATGACGTTAAAAATGGAGAATTATAATAAAAATAAAAGTTCAATTGCAGAAAATAAGTCAACTTAAATAAAATCCTCAAAACCAGATTGTCGTGTGCACCAGCTTCTAACGTATTATAATAGATTCTAAAGAAAACGCAAGTGTCCAATGAAATTATCTCTAGAATAGAACAAAATCATAAATAGGAGTGAGAAGTTAACTGGTATGGCAAACAGCTACCTCACACAATCTCCACAGGATGTCTCGGACAAAGAAGAATAGATGGTATCGCAAAGATACAGGCTCATAACCTACAACATAATTCTAGCAAGGGGTGAACTAGGATGGCAAATAGCTATCTCACACAATCTCCATAGGATGCCTCGGACAAAGAGAATAGATGGTATCACGAAGATTCGAGCTCATAACCTACAGAAATATTGTAGCAAGGGGTGATTACCAAATAACAGTACCTAGCGAATGAAATACTAAATACAAAACTAAGTAATATAGAATACAGGTAGTCCTAACACTCCAACCAAACCTCAGCAACTACAACCTGCATTAAAAGCCAGCCCAACATAACAGTTCACAGTTTACATATCGTATATTTCAATAGTATCACACCACAATTAGATGTCAACAACACAGATCAAGTGTATCCATAACAAGTTCACAAAAAGGCACTTACAAGTTTATAAATGATAATGAGGTGTAATGCAATGTAATGCAATGACAAGTATAATGATACATGTCTGACCCAGTGATACACAACTACTGTATCTCAGTCTAAGACCCATGGGCGATTTCTAGTCCATGCATCTATCGCGATGTGCTACATGACACTCTATTCATAGTATTCATCGTAGCATGTGACATGACCCTTGAAATATAGTATCCATCGCAGTGTGCGATAGGTCCCTCAAAATGGTACAACAACAACAACATTACTCCATTGCCTCAAACGCTCCCGCCCATTGCGGGTTAAGGTGGGGTCAGATGTACGTAGTCTGACCCCTATGTTTAAAACATAGATCGACTGTTTCCTGATGACCCATGATGAGCGTCGAAAGTTGCATTGACTAACTGCTACTTCACAATTGAAATAAATGCAGATAGTTTAAAGAGCCATTTTTCTTTATTCCATCATACCCTAAAGCCAAAAAAATAGTAAATCTTTGGCTCCATCCGGCAATGAAAATAAAATGGTACATCCTCTTTAATTCTTATTCTTTTTATGTCCACATAATACTTGTTACAAGTCAATACAAATAGGCATGTTTACACAATATGAGAAAATGACTAATTTTAATACAATGCACAATTCACAGCAATATGGTTTTTGGTATAACATCGATACTAACTCAATATTTCAAAATCATTCTCAACACCTTACACAAGGAAGCATAAGATTTTATATACTTAACAAAGGTTAAGAAATTTACTTGCCTTAACAATTGAACACTCACTGTCGGACTTGAGCCTTCCCCACTTTGAACATAATTCTTAGTACCACTATCTAATAAAATAAATTATCAAAATAAGATTTCAAAACTAACAATACCCACATTACTCTACGTCTAGTCCGAACCCAAAACTAACCATTTTCATAGTCAAAATTCAAAACAAATCCCATCTCCCTACAACCTTACTTCTTTTTCTCTGGACTAATATATTGCTTTTTATTTTTTTTTTTAAGAAAAACTTAGTTTCACCGGATTGTTTCCCCAACTTTCATTCCTCTTTGTTTTTTGTTCCAGAGGCCTCAACTAGTAACCAACACTGATGAAACTAAGTATAAATAAACATGTTCTTTCGTACATACAGCTATGAATAACAATTATCCAAACGATATATATGAGCAGCAACTATCCAACGATATATGAGCAGCAACCAAATTGGACTTATCCATATTTAAGATAAATGATTACAAAATTCAAGGAACATTATGACCCTCAAACTCACAATTACGGGTTAGAAAAATCCTTATTACAATCCTCCAACAAGAGCATTGGAAACTAGAATCAATTGCTAAACCAAATAATAGAGTAATCTACATGGCACTATACGGGTGACTGCCCTCTATATGTTGCACCAATGTTTTTCATTTAACTCTCAACTCACACCCCTTCATATATAATATAATAACATGAATTTTAAAAGCTTATAAGGATTTAGTCTAGATCACCTAATTTCGGTCAATTTTCTCTTGCTGCAGTGAGTCTCCGTTGATGTACAAGTGTGGTTATCTCCTCTCTTTTATTTTTCTTCAGAAACCATCAAATTTTACTAACCTAATTTAATATATAGGTCAACTGATATAGGTTCTTAAATAAATTAACATTTAGTTCACCACTTATATAATTATTCAAATTTTCTCATAAATTAAATAATCTTAATTACCTAATAGTCCAAAATTCTCACTAAATTTTATGAGGGAGATAATTTTTATGAAATCAAGAGGACTAATTCTAGGAACGATATTATGGGTCATTACAGTCTTCTTCAATGCCTACTTGTCACTTACATTCTTTCCCCAAAATTGGCTCATTGTGTCGTGGGTTACTTAGAAGAAGAGCATTTATGTCACGTACGTTTGTGTATGCTACCTGATACCTCCAGGCTCTTTTGCTTCTATTATGCAAGAAATTGACGAACTTGAATTATTGAAGGGAATGATAGCCCATGATATCAAATTTCAGTGTGGTAATGGTGGTGAGGTGAGAGTGTCTTGAAAATATAATTAATTTAACAATTTACTATTGTACGTATCAACTTAAAATTTTATATGAAATGAATCAGGCTTCGATATATAATCTAATTTAATGGTATAATAGTGTAAAAAGTTATAATTATGTTGAAAGACTTGTATTATTTAACTTATGTATACAGATTTTAAAAAGAGACAAACTTGGAAACACCTCCACACATAACTATCTCTAATCATCATATCACATGAACCAAGTTGGTTAGGCTAGGCCAGTTCAAACATGCAGTCTTGCAGTAGAATACACTAATTTATTCTGAGTTGGATGGTAGACAATACTTGGAGGGTCTCTAAGAGAACAAGGGAATTGATCAGTCTAATATCAATCAGCATCATAAATATAGTATACAAGTTGACAACAAAAGAAAAAAATGAGGCACCCAAGCTATTATAGTAATTTAACATTCAAGTTAGGAAGTACAAACACGATCGAAAAAATAATTATATCAAAAAATAATATCATAATCCAAAAACTTTATTTAAGATAACTATCATTTTAGCAATATTACATTAATAAAAGTTCTTGAGATAAATTTATAATGCTAAATATTCTAAATGGAAAGAACTCAATAACTTTAGAGTATTTTATTAATTTTAATAGTAAGATATATAAACTTAATTGGATTACTTAAACATTTTTATTAGTTAATAATTTTTAATCACATATATTTCTTATGCAGTTTAATAATGTGAGGGAATCTCTTCAGTAAGATGAAACTAGAGACTATTGTATTACATATAAAGTTTAAATATGTTTTTTCTTCAAATCAATGTAGCTCATGCTAAAATTTGACAAAGATTTTTGGTTGATGGAGATTTTTTTTAATTCCACAAATTATGTATTAATATTTTATTTATCATTTTATATCTGCGCAAAGCGTGAGATATGTTTACTAGTATAATATATATAAAGTGAATACATAGAATTCAAAGCAAATTTTCAAAATAAAGATAAAGACAAATAAAAAAATAATTAGAAGTCTAAATGAACACCTAATGTTGTACGCTCCTTGGTATTCAAATTGTGTTCAACACAAAATTTGATGACAAATCAACTTTCGAAGAGCAAAAATTTATTTTAAGAAATTTGAAAAAAGAAAAGATCAAATATATCATTCATTTATTATAAAGATCTTTAAATTCGTGCACAATTTTAGTTTACTATTAAAAAATATATAGGTGTAAATAATACCACTTTATTACCCATATTGTTATAAGGTTTAAAGATGATAAAAGAATAAAAATAAGAGATAAGTATACAAAACATACCTAAACTATTTCATTTTTTTGAGTTTCACAGCTAAAGTATTGTAATACACTCTCTTCTTTATTGGAGAAAATCTTGCAACACATCATACCACATTGACAAAAAATTAAATAAAAATATTAATATTAACCAAAAGTAAAATATTAAAGTATAATATTCTTCCAAAAAAATATTATTTTTA
>JAOTQR010064032.1:0-13715 GCA_025774065.1 Solanum ossicruentum | reverse complement strand
CATTTTTATATGATTTCATTACAATATAATATATGCACCTGTAATATGATTATAATGCATATTAAATTAATTATAATACAAAGGCAACAAAGAAATATGTAGAACCAAGAAATATATTCAAAACTATTTAAGTTTTGAATCAACAACTAGAAAATATTCAGAATCAATATCTATCCAACAAAATATTAAGACTTCAACAAATGTTAAAAAATATTCATCATGTCTTGCTATTTATAACTTGTGTTTGCCTTATTTTTTATTTCTAACATTTCTACGACTCTTTCGATTGTGACCTGCTTGTCCACAATTACTGCATGAATTTTTAGATCTTTTGCATCTTCTACCCTCACCTATTTTGATTTATTTTTTCAATTTTTCTTGGTATTTCATCTGCCCTTTTTTCAATTGGAGGTAGCACTATCTCACCAGATACATGCAATAGCATATTTCAGGTGCTTGAATCAAGAAGATTTTTCACTTGAAGTTGGTATGTTTGCAATAAGTTTATTTTTTGTGTAGTATGGGGAATAATAGTCTTTAAAACAAGATGTCTTTTGTATATAACTGCTAAAGCGTGTGGGTATGGTAGTTCATCCAATTGGAACCTTCCACAATTGCATTTCTTATCTGAAAGTTAACTGTGAAGCTTGTAATACTACCGATGATTGTATCAAGTATTCAGTTGTTTCTCATACCTATAGTTAGTAAAAAAAATTAATCAGTTAGAAGATATATTAACAGTTTTTCAATATAACAAGATGATACATACCATCATTTTTTCTGTTTCCTCTTTGTTACATTCCAAAACTTCATGATATTTCTTACCAAGGTAGAATGCTGAAAATGTAGCCTTTTGATCGATTGTTTTTATTCCAATTATGAATTATCAATCGCATGAAATCTGGTAGTGGCAAAACTGGCAGTTCCCTAGCTTCCTTATTGACTGCATTTAATGATTCTGCAATATTGGAAGTCATTGTCCATGTTCACCTGGACATGCACACATGATCACTTACTATACCCAATATCAAATAAGTTGTCTTTAACTCTTCTGTCTATCTTTTCAACCATTTTCATATTTTTATTGAATTCCAATTGATTGTAAGCCCTTACCATTGGGTAAAAAAATTCACTTATCTTGTAATGACTTCTTTTAAATTTTTTAATCACATTTGTTCAAATTTCAGATGCAAGCAAACTGAGGAACTCAATGATAAGCTATTGAAGTTTCTTTGATAATGCTATCATGTCTATCCAAAACTACACTCATCATTGCCCTCTGACCATATGCCTCTTGAATTATTCAAAGAATCATTGCCATGATGCATCGTTCTCTAAATTCAAAATTGCATAAGCAAGTGGCAATATATTGTCTGCATGTTAGAAAATAATAGACATTTTAATACGTCTGCAATACAATTTTAATATAAAATTAAAAGTGAAAAACACTAACCTGCTGCATCTAAAGTGCTATCTGTTAGTATAGTCCTTTTATATGCTGCTTTAAGAAAACTTCCATCAACAACTACAATAGGCCTACAATATTTTCAACTCTTTATTGATGCATGCAATGCCACGAATACGTATAGAAAATGCCTATAATTTGACTTATGCAATATAACATGTGAACCTGGATAAGTTTTTTGCAATATATAAAGATAACTAGGTAGTCTCCAATATGAATCAATAGGATCACCTCTCACTAATTCTTAGACTTTTTCTTTAGCTCTCCAAGCCTGCATGTAAGTTAAAGACATATCATAATCATTTAACATGTCTTTTTGTATCTCCCGTGATGTGTAATTAGATTTACTTTCTGCAAGTTTTTTCATTATAATAGTAGCAACCACAGTAGTTGTTGTATGTCTTTCAGAAATAGAATTGGCCCCTAGCAATACGTGTTTGCCATTGTATTCTCTAATTTTGAATGTTCCAGATTTGTTCAAACTTGATGCTCATAAACTCCAATCATAATGCTCACTCAAGCATTCAATTGTATAACTACAAAAAATACAGCAAAATAAGTTTACAATTTAAACTTCAAAATAATAAAAGCAGATAGATAATTAAAGCAAACAGATAATTAAAGATATTTATCAATTTGTATTTGATCGTATGATCTTGAAGTGAAATTTGTTAAGAACATAATAACACCTCACTGCACTAATCAAGATCGACTTTTATTGATAGACTTAATTTTCTTCAATCAATTTTTGATTCAACATTTGAATACTCATCAATTTCTATATATGATCCCATTCCAACTTCTTGAATTGCATCATCAATTCCAATCAGTAAATCAAAATTGTATGAACTAAGGATTTCAGAAGTTGAAGTTGAATGAGATGCACACAAATGTGGAATGAAGTTGATTCACGCTTCTCTTGGATCATTAATTTTGTTGTTGTGATACACAAAGAAATTTAGTAATCTCTTCGTTATTCTTTTCCAATTCGGTATATACTTAGACCCCCATATTGTTTCATATTTCCAATGGCACTAACCAATCATCAATTTTGTAGTGATACCTATTTTTTTTATAACAAAAGTATCACTGGATAATTATGTTGCAATTACCACCTCAAGAGTCTTATAGCTTGATTTAGAATTTATAACTATTGCATTTGCACTGTAATCAACATAGCAGCTGCTACTGTCCCACCTCCCATTATGATAAAGAATAATTAGTATTATGACCATCTTTTTATTGACTATACCTACCGTAAAGGAATGGATCAAAGTGTTTTATATGAATTATATAAACTAAAACAACAAAGTAAATTTAGTAGGAAAAGAAAGAAGCAGAGGATATTATAACTGGATCCCACAAACTCGTATAATAAAATTAATTCATGAAAATCATAATATTATATTTGAATCTACAAATTTTAGACAATAAAAGTGAATCCAGAGGAAAAAAAAAAGGACATGAATCAGAATATAACAAATAGATTTGATTATAACACCTTCCACAATTATATGAATTACAAGAGTATTATAATTGAATCACCAGAGTATTTTGTGAAGAAAATGCACCAAAGTATTATATTTGAATTATATAAACTCGCACCACAAAAGTAAACTTAGCAGGATAAAAGGAGTAAATCAAGTATTATACATGAATCTTATAGACTCACACAATAAAAGTGAATTCAGGAAAAAAAAGGAATAAATCACAGGATACTACAACCAAATCATAATATCATATTTGAATCGACAACTAAAATTCAATTGTAATATCTTCAACAATTATTTGAATTACAATAGTATTATAATTGAATTCACCAGAGCATTTTTTAAAGGGAATACACCAAGATATTTTATTTGAATTATATAAACTCACACTACAAAAGTGAATTCAGTCGGACAAAAAGAATAAATCAGAGGATATTACAATTAGATCCCACAACCTTGCACAATAAAATCGATTCATGAAAACCATAGTATTATATTTGAATCTACAAACTTTAAACAATAAAAGCTAATGCAGATGTTAAAAAAAAGGAATGAATCAAAGTATAACAACTAAATTCAATTACAATACCTTTCACAATTATTTGAATTATAATAGTATTATAATTCATTTTTTAAAAAAATTAACTTTATGATGGAGATCACCTTTTATTAATTATTCAAAAAAGGAAAAACTAAACGATCTGTACATTGTTTGTATTTGTAAACTAATATTAGACTTAGTAATAAAGGAAGCTAAAAATCAACATATTGGCTTCTCGAATACGCTTTCCATTTCCCAATGGCTCTACAACTACTGTCAATGGTGTCCCTTCCATGCTGTCGCCGGTGATTCTTGGGACTTCTTCAACTGGTGATCCACTTCATTCTTCTCCTCAATCTTCTTCTTGGGTTCAACTTCTCCCAGGTAAGTGTTGTTTCCTTGCCTTTGCCCTCTTCCAGTCTTGTCTCACTGACTCTCTTATTTTGCAGATGCTTGGCCTTTCTTCTTCACTTGGTGGTGGGTGGCATTTCACTTTTAACTTGGAATAGAATATGGCCATCCAGGTTGAACACTTCCCCTAGCCCTTTCTGCATGTTTAGATCAGATTTTATGTAGCCTATCATGCTCCTTTTTTGTATAACATCACATATGCTAGTATTATTACCAATGATGTACATAAACTTAACCAACCTGACTTTGTATATGATGTTTAAATCTGCTGCACCTTGATAGGTTTAGATCTAATCATGATCGTGGGTATTTGGGGTTTGTCGGTGTTCAGTATTTGCTTACCCCTTTTGGCAATTATTGAAAATGCGTATGTATTAGGGTTGCATCATCATTAGCAGCCTAATTTGCAATGAAATCTGCTAAACGATTCCCTTCCCTATATATATGTTGAATGTGAATATCCTGTTATTGTATATGCTACTGTATTTCCTCTACAATTTCAATGATTTCTTAGGGAACCCTTCAATTTCTTTTAATGAAGTTAAGCATAACTAATGAGTTTGTTTCAAGAGTCTTTATAGCATGCCTCTCTTACTCCTAATATCTAAGAGCTTCCAAAATTGCTATGGCCTCTGCTTGAATATTGGTCATGTGACCACTTATTCCTGCTTGTGCATAACATAGGTTTCCTGTATGGTCTCTTACACAGAATCCATAGGAACTAGGTCCTAGATTTCCTCTACTAGTCCCATCTGTGTTACATTTTTGATGTCCCACAGCTGGTTGTGCCTATCTTACAACCAAAGGATATATCTATGGTTCAAACTCCCTTAGTACCTTCATCACACCATCCCAGACTAAGTCCATTATTTTCATGTTAGGATATAAGGTCCTAATCAGATAATGTGTATTAGCCAAAATATCATGTATCATGATACTATAGGTAGTATCTTTCCCATGTCTTCTATTATTTCTTCTCTTCCAAAGTTTCTAACAAATTAGAGCTAGAATTCCATTGTACACTTGTTGCAGCCTTTGTGACTCCCCCTTACTCCATCATTCCTTAATCTTTGATAGGTCTATTGTTATACTAGCAGGCCTGGTAAAAAAATTTCATATCATCTTGGCTACTAGTGCTATGAAAAATATACTCCATAGTTTCCTGTAGACCTCCTTCACAACATTGACACTATGAATCCAAACAAATGCCCATCCTTTTCAAGTTGTCTTCTGTTGCAATTCTTCCCTTCCAAGCCTTCCAAAAAAGAAATTAATTTTAAAAAGAATCCCTTTAACCCATAGTTGCTTATCTATCACATTTTTCTCCTTCTTAGCCTTAGCAAGATCCTAAGTTGTTTTAACTTTAAATTCTCCTAAACTACTGCTCATCCACCAAGTCTTGTCAGGGACCTCTTCTATATTGGGTGGTTTCACCTTATCACAAATATAATCCACAATATCTGAATCTGATAAGCATGACTCTAGCTTCTGTCTATCTCAGCCTCCCCTTAGGACAAAATCTTTAATCTCCACTTCCTCCTCTAAGTAATTGTGTGGTTCAATAAAGTATAAGGCCCCTAGCTTAGTCCAGTTGTCAAACCAGAAATAGAACTACCAGCCTTTAGTTGCCACCAAATGTTATGTTCCACCACTTCTCTAAGTGTACCATCTTTCTCTAAACATGAGAAGCACCAAAACCATTGGTAATAATAGGTTGATGCTTCTTATAATACTTATTCCACATATATGTGCCCCATAGTAACCCTGTGTTAGTCCTGAAGTTCCACCATAATTTTACAAATAGGGCATCCACAATATGATGTAATGACCTGACTGCAATGCCCCACTTCATCCTATGGGAAACACGGGGTGTCCCATGCCACCCAGTGTTTTACCTTTAGTTTCACCATTATTGCTCCAAAAAACTTTAGCAATAATTGACTGGAGAAGGTCAATTACTCTTTTTGGAGGTTCATCACAGACAATTGATATATTGGAAAGGATTGTAGTACATGCTTGACCAAGGAATATTTTCCCCTAGCTGACAACAGTTTGCTCTTCCAAGAGTGAATCCTGGCAGTCACCTTTTTAATCAATCCCTCAGAGTACATCTTCTTCTTTCTACCATAAAATATTGGACACCCTAAATATGTAAAAAGGAACATTCCTTGCCCAGTGCCTGTCTGTCTCCTTAATTTCTAATTGACTGCCACAGGGACTTTATCAAGTAGATAGAAGAAACTTTTGGTCAAATTTATTAACTGACCAGAAACTTCTTCATAACTCCTTAGAACCTGTATCATCCTTTTGACTGATTTTTTTATTAGCAAAGAAAAAGAGAATTATATCATCTGCATAAGACAGATGATTAATTTTCTCACTCCATCTTGGCAATCCATACCCAATGAAATTATCCTCCCTGTTCAACTTGTTTAAAGATCTGGATAGAACCTCTGCCCCAATGATAAAGAGTATAGGGGAAAGAGGATCTCCTTGCTTTACTCCCCTTGTGGAAGGAAATAAGTCATGAGACTGTTCATAAATAAAGATAAAATACCAATTATTTGATAATATTCTTCACACTATGTCAATTATTCTCTCCCCAAATACAAACTTCCTCATGACCTTGGTTAGGAATATCCAGGATACTCTATCATAGGCCTTTACCTTATCTAGTTTGACCGCCACATTAATATGCCTAGCCTTTTTGTTGATATCTCTCACAATTTTCTGAGCCAGTAACACATTCTTTGAGATACTCCTCCCCTTCATAAACCTAGTTTGATTAGAGGATATAATCTTATGCAAAACCTTGTCCATATTATCACCAGAGTAGTACAGGTGATGTATCTTGTAAACTCAGCCCGATAAAAGAACAACACTGCTTGAATCACTTCCTGTTTGACTATTCCCAGCAGGTCTGTAAAAAAGCACCTGAAAAGCCATCAATTCCACTTGCACTGATACATCTTTCCTTATCTCTGCTTTATTAGGCCATCTTTCTATGGTATTTCTATCTTCTTGTGTAAGAATATTTGATATGCAGTCTATAGGATCAAAAGTCTGCTGCTGTTCCTCCTGAATAATTTGCTTTTGAAAGATCCTGACTGCTTCCCTACCAATTTCCTAATCTGAAGTCAATGCATTTCCTTGGTCATTTTCTATATTCTATATCCATAACTTTTTCCTTTTTCCCTTCACATGTGCATGGAAGAACTTAGTATTTCTATCCCCTTCTTTAAACCAATGCATGTTTGCCTTTTGCTTCCAAATATCCTTTTTATATTTCTAAAATCTTCTTAGCTCATCCGCCACCTTCCCTAGTTCAGCCCTATTTTCCTCAGAAGGATCCAGCTCTAAGTGTATCTGTTTTACCCTGACCACATCCTCCACAGTGGTAACTTGCTGAAAAAATTGTCAAAAGTTGCTTTTCTCCATAGCCCCAGGCACCTCTTCACCCTTTTTAGCTTTTCCTGTAAAACCTTGGAAGGGGTCCTCTCCACAGGCACCTCCCAAACTTTCTTCACCACCTTCTTAAAAGAGTGATGAGTGCACTTGAATTTAAGAAACCTAAAGGGCTTCTTTATTGTGGCCTGCCCAGATCTACAACCGACATAAAGTGGAGCAAGATCTAACCCATCCCTGATTAGATGGGTCACCTCACTTTGATTACACATCGACCAGAACATTTCATTGCCAAACACCCTTTCCAAGCTCTCACAGATGTTTTCACCACATGTTCTACCATTCCACTATGTGTATAGGCTACTAGAAAATGGCAGCTCTGTAAGCCTGCATCACTCATACACTGTGAGAAGTCGGCAGTTTCCACCTGGATAAATGGGAGTCCCCCAAGCTTGTCACTATCAGATAGGATCATATTAAAATCACCCTCACAAGCCATGGTATAGCACACAGTCTTCAACCACCCATCTAATGTCTTCCCATAGTTCAAGTCTCTCTAATGCATTACACCTTACATACATAGATGTAATCATCACTTGTTGTAGATTTGTTAAGTGTGTGAACTTGACAGAGATCTGCTGGATAATGTTAGAGATGATCTCCCTTTTCCATTTATCATTCCAAAATACCCAAATCTTCCCTGAGCGATTCACCCTATCCTTCCCCACTCTAATTCTCCTTCTGCAACTATCTATCTCTTGAGGCCTTCTAAAAGGCTCAAACAGTGCAATAAACGAATAATGATGTCTCCTTTTTACATTAATCACTTTCTCAAAAGCATTTTGAGAATGTACTGATCTAATATTCCAAAACATAATATTGCGCATCATCATTTACTTCCTGGTGGTCGTAGTGATGTACTCCTTGTTTGTACTTGACTATTCTTTGATATAGTAGGCCTGCCTTTTCTTTTATCCTTATTCAACTTTTTGACAATCTAAGGTGATAGTTCTCCACTCTTCCATATCTCCTTAATATTTTGTTGTAGATCCTCCTCTATATTACCTTCATTACCCACTCCTTCCTTTAATTGTGTGTGCATGTCCTCAATATTGTCCACCCGATTAGTACTGCTCTGACTATGTTCCTCCTTCCCTTCATCAACATTTGTGGCCTTGGTATATGATTGTTCCTCCTCTTCTTCCTTGTCTATCTCAAACACACTCTCTTCTTGTGTGCTATTATTTTTCCTTAATATGGACTGATTGTCTTCTTCATTGATTGTATTTTTGTTACTGGCATCTACCTCTCCCTTACCTTCCACTGGCTTCTCATCTGTCATCTGTCTAGGAGTTTGGACTGACTTTGTTGGACTGCTGGCATCATCCCCTGAATCAAGCCCATCCCCATTCTTCTAATGCAAATCTTTGTGCTCCCACCTTCTTGCCCGAACTTTTCCTCCACCCACTTTTTTTGCTGAATATATTTTGATTGTCCTGTTGATTCTATTCTACCTCTGACCTTGTGTTGTAGCCGTTGTATGAGGTGTGCCATCCTCACTTTTCCCCTCCAAAAGTTGAAACTCATTGGAGGTATTTAGAGTATCCATCTTGGGTTTGGGGTTTCATCTAGTGATCACCTCCTTATTCATCCCCCTTCCCTTGTTGTTCTTCCCCCCTTTATCTTTTTGCACTTCCTCCTCTTTCTTGGCATTATTATTCCTTTCCTTGGTCTTGTTGTCCTCCTTTTCTTTTTTAAGATTCTTATCTTCTTGTTTTTTCTTGTCTCCATCAAACAGCTCCGGGTGAAGCACATAACAATCATCTTCATCGTGGCCCTGCAACTTACAAGTGTGGTAGTATATGGGTAAATAATTATATTTTATTTGTATCCACTTAGATACAATATCTCTAGTCTTTTTCTTTATGCCACATTAATTCTCATTGATAATTCCTTTAATAGGTCTACCTCCATCTTCACCCTCGCACAACTGGGTCTGATTTTATTTGTGGTGGCCATATTTACCTGTAAAGGTTCGCCAACTACTACTGCAAGTGAGAATATAGCTTCTCTTTCAAAAAAGTTCAGAGGCAACGACGGGAATGAAATCCAGGCTACTGCAATAATTATCTCTACTGTCAGGTCAAATATGGGGTCCCACTTCAATGTCCGCATTACGTAGTTCTAATTCTTGTGAGCAATGTAAAAAATTGGTTTGGACAACGGATGTACATAATCTTCCATGTGTGATGCCCTGATAAAAATATATCTATTGTTTAAAAGCCCAATATTTACTTCTCCTTTAAGCTTGCATTGTAAAGGTATTAATCTTTAATCATGTATATCTGGCGACTCGTAGGAGAATTTTCCTCTCACGACAAATTGTAATTGTTCATTGACGATCATCTGTGATACCTCCTCCTCCCAAATCACTCCCGGTTCCCTATGTAGATACGTAATTGGCTTCATTAGAACCAACCCATGTTGCACCTTCTGAGGGTCTAGTACATCCGCGTAACTTCTCTTTCCTTCGTGACAAGGCGCATCCCCATCATCCGGTGGTCCAGCAGCCACCGTTGGTGGCTGCCCATCGGCCATATTGGTCATCTTTCGACGAAACTAGGGTTTTGAGGGCTTTAGGTCGTAGAGAGAAAAAATTCCGCTCCTCTCCACAATACACATGAGTTGACTATTATATTATATTGTAATCAAATTCATCGGAGCATCAAAGTGTTATATTTGAATCATATAAACTCAAAAAACAAATTGAATTCAATAGGACAAAAGGAATAAATCAGAGAATTATACTTGAATCTTACAGACTCACACAATAAAAATGAATTTAGGAGAAAAAAACAGAATGAATCATAGGATATTAAAATTGGATCCCACAAAGTTGTACAATAAAATTGATTCATGAAAATCATAGTATTATATTTGAATCTACAAACTCTAATCAATAAAAGTGAATCCAAATATAAATTCAACAAGAGAAAAGGAATGTATGTAGTATGAATTAGTCAAAATCAATTTGTTATATTTAAATTAAATTTTTATCAAGTTGAATTATACAGATGAATAAATGAACAAAATTGAAAGTATATGAAGATTAAGTAAATTATAATGAATTCGATTGAAATTAATTTGAAATTGCATGAGCTGCGTAGCTCAAATTAAATTTTGAAGCAAAAATAAAACAATTGAAATCATATAACCTGATTATCACGAAATTAAATTGAGATCTAAATAAATTTTTCTATTTTCAATTTTCATAGTTTTGATGCATTAGTTTTGCAATTATTTATTTGTTTGAGATTTAAATCAGTTTTTTTAACTCTAAATTCATGGCAGTTAGATTTCAAATTTATATTTATTTTGAAACCTAAATCAATTTTCTACTATGACTTCTCATAGTTTTATCTATTTTTAAATTTATGGCGAAAAATATGTTTTGAATCATATTTTCTCTCTACTTTATCATAGGTCTTATTAACAACGATTTCACATGTGATATGTATCAAGTGATGGGTATAACGGTGCTTTATGCTCCCAAAATTTTGATACTTCGAAAAGTTTAATAGTGAATTTTATGATTTTAATTTCAGTTGAAATAATATTGAACATTATAAAAAATTTAAACAAAAAAGGAAAGAAAAAATAGTTATCTACTTTTTTTATCAAAAATATTTTATAATTTTGAATTAAACAACTCAAATTTTTCATATTTATAAATAAAGTTCTTGCATCAAGATATAACGTGATGTATTACAAATAAATGTCTAAGGTTTTCTATTATATTGTTATATCTACAAATTATGTAATAGTATTAAATTTTTTGAGTAAGCTAACCATACAATTTGCTTTATCATATCTCCCAACTATGTTATAGTATCAGTCAATTTTTTAAATACTCATTTATGATGTTAAGTTGAAAATAATATACTAGATCAATATTCCCTAATCTTAATTAATAGTACAATATTATATACTCCATTTCTTTTTTTAAAAAAAAAATATCATGCCAAACAAATACATTCAAATTAAATAGTTAATGTAATGATATTTTTGTACTCTATTTGAATATTGGTCAAGATTGAAAGAATTTTGCAAAAGAAAAGGAGGAAAACGAGGAAGTGATGAATACAAATTAGACGACACTGCATTTAACGATGAAGTTCCATTTTGCCTTAGGTGATGATATTTTTTTTAATAATTAATAATTTGTAACAAAATTCTTTGTATTGTTTTCTTTATTTACCCCAAAATTCTTTTATTTTGTTCTTTTTTGATATCTTTTCATATAGATTTCTGATTTATTCGGGTTGTTTCTTAATATATTAGATGTGTATTTGCATATCCATTATTATTTGTAATTTTTTAGTAGCATCAAAGTTTAACTTACCATATGAATTGAAATTCGAGTTTTTGATAGGTTTGGTAGCTGGATTTGTCTTTCTGTATTTCCATTGAAAATTTAGTCCTTTTTTGGCAAAAAATCTTTTTGACAATTGTCACTTTTACTTGTTTGTTGGGAGATTTTATTTTTAGGGGCTTTATTAAATTGCTCACTATTTGTCAGAATTCAAAAATGAACGTGATGACACTCGTCTTATCTCATCAAAACAAGTCAGCCTAAAATTCAATAATAACAATTAAGTGCGGGAGGATAATAAAATAAAAGTTTAACTGCAGATAATAAATCAACTCAATTAAAAATTCTCCCAAAAAACCTAGTTGTCACGTGCACAAACCTCTAATGTGTTACAATAAATTTAAAAGAAAAGTACAAGTTTTAAATGATGTTGTCTCTAAAATAGAACAAGATCATAAATAGGAGAAAGAGGACTCACTGAGATGACAAATAGCTACCTTACTAATCTCCATAGAGAGCCTTGAATAAGAAGAGAAGAGAGAGTATCACGAAGATCCGAGTGCATAATCGACAAAAATGGAGAAGCAAGGGGTGAATACCAACTATACAGTACCCAACAAGCGAACTCCTAAACACAAAGGCAAGTAATACAAAATATGAGTACTCCTAACTCTCCAACCGAACCTCCATAACCACAACCTGCATAAAATCAGCCCAACCTTATAGTTAACAAGTTACATGGCATATAACTCAATAACAACATGCCAATAATTATAGATCAACAATAAAAGGATCAAGATCATCCATCACAAGTTTCAAAAAAGGGCATTCACAAGTTCATAGATGATAATGATATGTAGTGCTACGCAATACAATGTCAAGTATAATGATGTATGTCTGACCTAGTGATACACACCTATTGTCTCTTAGTCTAGGATCCATGAGGGACTTCTAGTCCATGCATTTGTTGCGGCGTATGACACGACCCTCGAATCATAGTATCCATCACGACATGCGACATGATCCTCAAATCATAATATTCGTCGCAGCGTGTAATACGACCCTTGAATTATAATATCAGTCATGGCGTGCGACTCAACTCTCGAATTATAATATCCATTGCGGCATGTGACACGTCCATTGAAATGGTACATCCTCTTTAATTCTAATTTTTTTCCCTCAATTTACTTACTCTCAGTCATAATCTTTGTCTCAAAGTCAATGAAAATAAGCATGTTCATACAAATAATAGAAGGACCATTTTTCTTACATTATACAATTCACAAGAACATAATCATGATACAACATCAACAATAAAGCAGTAAATCTTTCAGATCACTCTCGATATATCATACATCAATATATAAGCAAATTGCTCTTTATTATCCCTTTTCAATATGAGGATTATTCAATAAGAACAAGTCAATCTATCACCAAGTCCCATTACTTTAAACACAAATGACAAGGAAATAGTGTATCTGTATAATTAATAAGAGTCGAGAAATTCAGTTGCCTCAATTAATCGAACAATCACTTTAGAACTTGAGCCTTTTGAGACACTTTTGGATTATCTAAATCTATTCAAATATATAATCTATATAAGAATACGAATCCAACAATGCCCATATTACTATATTTATTTAGGCTAAAAATGGGGTCAAAAGATCACTTCGAGCCCTCAAATTTGAATTTGAAATTTTCTTTCAAATTATATTTATCCATAATAAAATAAATGTCACGACCCAACCCAGGGGCCGTGGCTAGTGCCGATTAGGCACCTAATAAAATCATTAACTCTAAAGACCAACATAACCACTGGGAAATCTATCGAAATTTTAGCAGAGTTTCCTCTGTTTTACTGACTAACCTCACCTGCATTAAAATTCAGCAGCAGCCCAGACAAGTATACAAATACATAAATCTCGTACACATACATAAATGCGGGCCGACAAGATCTCCGCTGCGGTCCTGCCGCCTAATAAACATAACATACATACATAATGCAGTCTCGCCGCCTGATAGAGTACAAAA